>JALIZH010011844.1:0-89115 GCA_030522465.1 Rhipicephalus appendiculatus
AGCGCGCGCACAAAACAAGTATAAGATAGAGTTCCTGTAGAGACGCCTAATAATGGCGTCAGTCTTTATTTAATTGAAGGATCCTGTGATGAGACACACATCGTGGGGCCGTAACATGTCCATTTCTTGACAATTCCCCCGCCTTTATGTAAGATATAAGAATTATTAAGGCTGTTTTTTCAGAGATGATTATTAACCCTTTGAGAAGCTATGTACACAATTGTGTACATCACTTGTTTTTGCTATTTGCATCAACTAAGGGCGATGAAAGAGCAATATATATCGAGCTTTGGATGAATGAAACCCCCTGCTTAATAAATTTGTCTTCATTTGACTTCAATTTGTAGTGTACTTTTGCATTTGATCACTTTTCTGAAGGCACTACCAAGTTCGACGAGTCATTCAACGGGCCGCTTTTTGCGAGCGATGTGAAAACTAAAATTTTCCTATGCTCAAAATAGACATAACCAAAAATGAATTCGCAGTATATTTCTAGACGGAGATTTCATTCTATTTATGCCAAAACAGAGCATGAATGACTTCAGAATGAACAGATATTTAATTGCAACTTAATTACAAATATTCACTATAACACACATAAATTGGCATGTAAAAACATTATTTTTGTTGCAATAGCATATTGAGTGCCTTGAAATAACGTTGTATCGATTTGACACATTTACAGACAGTTCTTCATAGGTGGCGTCTGAAAGGGTTAAGCTCCAGAGTAACAGTGACGATGCAAGGAGCAAAAGTGGAAACTTGTTTTCGGTGAGAATCGTCATTTCGATCAACTGCCACTGTGCAAGTTGTAACTAGCGTGGCGTATTGCGAAGTAGTATATGGCGCGCTCTACTACAGCGATTGCAGTTGATTTACACATGCCTGATAGAACGAACTACACACTGGAGTGTCAGAAACATCATAAAAAGATTTGGTGTTTTGTATCTGCCGACCTCCTACGAAATTTCCTTTTAAAAATTTCGAAACAGAAATGCCCTTGTGTAGGCGCAGTGGGGCGTTGCGAAAGCGGCGGTCGCTTTAGGTGGTAGTCAATAAAGGTCTGGTGAAATAGCTATGCTAATTGTACAACCTCGCATCCCTCTCAAAGTGGCAAGCTCTCCATATCGGCGGTCACTCACAGTGACTGCGCAAATTCGTCGTCCCAAGGAACTGTTGCTACCTGGTTTTCGCTTCCCCCTCAGCATACCGCGGCAATAAGCTACGTGTAGCAATTTGACCTTGTTTAGTTTATCGTTTCACATTCTCAGCTCATCGCACTCCTTTGCCTTACGAAAGGTGCTGCTTGCGCTAACTCGCACCAAAACTATCTTCAGTAGCCTTCCGCAAGGGCTTATTATGGGAAACACGTTAGTCCTGAAGATCGCAATAATTCTGCGCTCTACCGAAACTCTCTAATCACAAGGCGGTTGCGAACTCCATGTTGGGAGTGGGGCTCATTTCTTGGAAAGATTTTGGACCTACGGAAGTTTCAGCTATCGCACGCTTTACTTAATGCATGCGGCTTAATACAGTTATGCCGAACAGTTAAGCCTATGTCAGTGCTTTTAAGACGGAATGTGAAAGTTCTTGTCGGAATTCACGTTCTCACTTTAAGAGACGGCCTGATAATACTTTAAATTATACAAGCAATTAAGGTAGAAACAGTATATTGGCGGCCCAAGAGTGCGGACGACAAATACCTCGACTTCTCGCGTTAGTTTCTTCCATGTGTTTGCTTTTGTTTTGTTTTGTTTTGTTTTTTTTGTATTTGCAGCAGTATGGTGAGGGTTAGCCGACACAGTCTGCATAATAATTCGCATAGTGCGTGCGAAACCATGTTTTCTTCTACAAGCGCTCACGAAAGAGTGCTGTTGAATCGCTTTTAGCACGAAAGTGTTTTATGGCGGGATCCACCAAGTCTTCAGTATCGTATTTCTGTCACGGAAGTGAAGTCGAAAAAAATGTGCATGATCGGCTGGCGAAGAAAAAAGCTCCATCAACGAGCATCGAACCTACGACCGCTCGGTCTGCAATGACAGATGTCGGGCACGCTACACTCTAAGGCAAAATTACCCGAAAGAGGAGTAACGGAGCCCAATAGGCGCGTGCGATGAACGGATAGACCGCTGAGGAGTAACCACAGAGGGATGCGTGCCGTGTGCAAACCAGTTAGTCTCCAAAGGCACCAAAAGAATGCACCGCTCGCTCCTCTGTTCGAGGTTCGTTGGCGGCAGAAGCTCCGCGTTCGGCCCCGCGTTCGCTTGCTCGAGCTGTATACGACGCCGCTCGCAGAGAACTCGCCGACTCGTTGGCGGCTCGGCGGTCGCGGCGCATGATGGCTGCGGCTGCCGCACTTGAGCTGTTGCGCTATGTGACTCGAAATGCGTTTTCGATTATGTATGACATCGCGGTGGAAATATTTGCATGCCATATTTTAGACGTGCGTATTTATTTCACCTTGCACGTATTTGCCATGTGCGTGTATCTTCCTCACTGTCACATGTGACTTAACTGTTTGCAATCTTTTTGTGCAGACGTTGTCCACTACGTGCAGGAGGCTCCTTGCGCTTGTGCGTGCAATGCCAGTCATCTGTCGCTTCCGTTGGCGCAGCTTGACCAAGACGACTATACGAGATATGACAACGCGGCTGGACCAGAATTTGACATCTGGCAGCGAATTCACTGAAAGAATGCAGAAACTTAATATGTATATAGAAAAATAAAACATTTCATTGTCTCACTTTTGTCTTTCGTTGTTGCATTGACTGCGAAAGCAGTGAAACAAGCATGACTAAATATTTTTTCGCGTGTTCTTTTCTGCGCCATTTGTTGCTCACTGCGGAGAAAAACACGCGAGAAAAGTATTAAACCTTGCAGAGAGTAACTGTGCAAAATCATCCCAGTGGAGCATTTGAGTGGACCAACCGTTCGTCCGGTGAGGTGCAACCGTGGGGACTAACGGTTGACCGGTAAGGGGTAAATGTGAGGACTAAATGTTAGTCCATTGAGGTGCAACTGTGGGGACTAACGGTTGCCCGCGAAGGTGTAAATGTGAGGACTAAATGTTAGTCCCTTGAGGGGACTAACTGTTAGACCCGTGCCGTTAGTCCTTAAAGGGACTAATGGTTGTGGCAGCCCCATTAGTCCCCAAGAGGACGAACGGCACACCCTTTTAACACCCTTTTTGCCTTAGAGTGTATCTACCGCACCACGGTCACACACTCGGGAGGCTCTACAAACGCGCCTTTTATATCTCACACTCTCTTCTCACCTGTTGGTCGGCGAGGTGGTGTCGCCCTATGAGAGCGGTAATGAAAAGTAATTCATCATTATTGTCGCCTCCGCGATTAGCACCTGCAACGCGTGTTGCTACGCGTCCGTCCCTTTCGGCGCATTTTCAATAGAAGAAGGGCAATTTTGTCAACGCCTTAACCCACCACGAGGTGGCGACCTTAGCCCAAGAGTCGGCCTCGCTCATAGCATCCATACAAACGAAAAATAGCTCTGCGACACGCTCCTGCCTCACCTGGCTGTAACGCAGCATTCCCGCTTACGCTCGCCCGGCGAAAAATAGCCGCCGGGTGACAAGGCCGGCACGACGCGCTTTGGGTTTCTCTCTAGTCCAGCGGCGGTGTTCAGTCACACTTCAACATGCCGCGGGATGGCGACCTTAGCCCAAGTTCTGCGTCCAGTATGCGATGTTCTTCTGGCTATAACACCTCTTTCTCTGATTACGCCCTCACCGTTAACTACCACAAGCATTTGTTTAATCATTGATCATGGACGTTAGTCGTCGGGATCAAGTATCAAAGTGGGTGCATCCACGTCGAACAGTGGTATAACTTCCGAGCACAAATATACATTGTGCAAACTCTCCTATATCAATGTAGGCTAAAAATTCAATTACCTCTGTAAGGGCTCATTTAACTTTCCTGTTATAGCGATTCCCATGACTCAGTGATAAACCATGTTTTTTGTCGTAGTTCACCGTCTCCATTTCTTCGGATTAATATAAGCATACTTTGATCTTGTGGCGCGAAAGACCGCTTTATTGCCAAACAAGTTCGAAATATTGATAGTGCATTTTATCGAATCACGAGGTAAATATGCTCATCCACGCGTAAATAATAACACACGTTGCCTCTCCGAGTTAGACGCAAAAAACCACTCCAGTACACTTCAGAAACCCATAGCAAAAGTAAGTATAGCGGGAAGGATCGCATTTGTATGCGGAATATCTCGTGCCTTTCGCTGTCAGCCTTCGATAATAAAACGCACTCAGAAAAGAACGCTCTTAAGAGACGGCCGCTGGCATAACTTAAGCACCAAAGAGACGTCGCACGTTTACTCTGAGGATAAAAGGCCAACGCTAAACGAGCAATCGCCTGCTTTCTCCTCCAATGTGTACAAGGCCAGACGCAGGGCGGCGCGCCATCGAAATAATGTGGACATCGAAAATGTTGCTGCGGTTAAGTGCTACAGTGTCGATCTTCTGCCAATTGGGCTATGAAGTCAACAAAGAGCCGAACATGGCTCCTGGTAGAAGCGTGATCGTGCACTTGTTCGAGTGGAGATTCGACGACATTGCCGAAGAATGTGAGACTTTCCTTGGACCGCGTGGGTACGGCGGTGTTCAGGCGAGTTGCACATTTTTTTCGTGCTGCTTATAATTACGTTGTAAAAAAGACACAAGTTTTATATAGCTTCTTTATATATACCGCACACACACTTTTTTTACTACAAAGCGCTAGCGATTTTGTCTTTGTATTCTTAAACGAGCTTATGCTTTGGTGTCGTCTTGGCGTTTCTGGAAGGAAGAACGTCGCATGCTCTAAGAAAAGAAACATAGGTGTCAGGCATAGATAGATAGATAGATAGATAGATAGATAGATAGATAGATAGATAGATAGATAGATAGATAGATAGATAGATAGATAGATAGGTAGATAGATAGATAGATAGATAGATAGATAGATAGATAGATAGATAGATAGATAGATAGATAGGTAGATAGGTAGATAGATAGATAGATAGATAGATAGATAGATAGATAGATAGATAGATAGATAGATAGATAGATAGATAGATAGATAGATAGATAGATAGATAGATAGATAGACTTTAGTGAACAGTGAGGGAGGAAAGCCGGGTTCTCCCAGACCCCCCTGCAGGCCGCTGCCTCGCTGGGACAGGCGGCAGTACCTACCCGCGGCTCCAAAGGCCCCATCATGGATTATCTGAAGCTGACGGTGGCACTTAGAATGACAGACAGCTGAGCTGGTTGGTAGGTATTCATGTCAAAAGACATGGCGTGCAAACACGGGCGAAAGAGAGAAGTTTGTGGTTTCGTGACTACTCTCTTGAGTCGATGTTTGCACGCCCTGTCTGTTAACATGACGGTGCCGATCCGTACTTTGATCGGAAGGAAAACCGTATGATGGGTTCCTAGGAAGGTATACCTACCGAGGTACCTAACGCCTTGATAAGTAGCACAGCCTTCTTTGATTAATAACCAAAATTGCCTGGGATTTTTAGGATTTCTGTAAAAAAATGGGCACGCCATAAATTGTCACGTTGTACAAATGTATCATATAGACAGCTGTTCTAACGTGAATAATTGAAAAACCTGTAAGCTATTTTCTTAATGACTGATTCGAATAGTTTCAGCAAATCAAAAGTTTCCGAATACGACGGGTGCACTTCCACAGCATTTAAAAAAAATGATCTATTATAAAAAAAGCAAAACAAATCATCGACGATTACGACACTGCCTCATACGAATTTTGATCGCAGCTGTTTAGGTGTTTTGATGTTGCGATGAGTTGATGCAAACACTTTCAGAGAGACATGTACGTATGTACAGCTGTATGCCACGTCGCAAGTAGCGTTACAGGCGCGGACAATTTAGTGGATCCCATTTCACATCAACCGCCGCAGACGGAGCATAGCGCGACTGCCTCGGTAACCGGGATGCCACGAAATGGAACGCGTGGGCGCGTTCCACAACAGACGCCGCAGACAGGCCTCCGGTAATGCAGCGCTTTATTCCATACAAAGTATCGGTGGAGGCACTCGCCGCATACCTTAGTGATGACGTCATCGGCGAACGCACGACGGCGCGCACCACTGTGGGACGATGGGTGGCCACCACAAACCTGTCCTCTCGCCACTGTCGTTCCCTCCTCCCCGCGCTCTCCTCACTATCGCAGTCTTTCATCCTCGAAGACCTATTTGTCGTATGGATGGATAATATGAGCGAGGCCGACGCTCGGGCAAAGGTCGCCACCTCGCGGTGTGTTTAGGCGTTGATAATATTAGACTTCTCTTATTGGAAACGCGCAGAATGGGACGAACGCGTGGCAGTGACGCGTTGCAGTAGCTAATCGCGGAGGCCACGGTCATGATACGTTGCTTCAATTTACCACTGCCTGAAGGCGGCGCCACTCGTACGACCATGAGCGCGGCGAGAGGAAAGTATGAGATATAAAAGGGGCGTTTGTAAAACTTCTTAGAGCGTGACCGTGGCGCAGTGGACAGCGTCACCACGGCAACTGTTATCTCGTACCGAGAGGTCATGGGTTCAACTCCCCTTGACGGAACTTTTTTCCTTTGCCTTCTGTACGTGTACAATTTTTTCGACGTTGAAGGAAATGCGTCACTGAAGTTTTCGTGGACCCCGGAATAAAACTCTTTCGTGCGAAAAAAGGTGACGAAGGAATTAGAGAGAAAACGGAACCGCTTTGCAATTGGCGCAAAAGATTTTCACACTGCACACTTTTTGACGCCTAGCGTTGCCAGCATTTTTTTGGGCTCTAACTCTTCGTATTTATCGTCAAATGCTCGAACACCACTGATTTTACGGATATGTGCAGTCTTGCAAGGCGCACATCAGTATCAAGGTAGTTACGATATGACTTTGCTCACCCGCACTTTACGGCTGTGATGTCCGGCACCTTCAGCTGGTTTCTGTAGCTATAAAGGGGAGATCCATTAATATTCATCGCTTATTTTGTCATATCCATTAAAGTGGCCGAGTTCAAAACAGTTCATTAAGAGACCTTCAATAAAGCATCTGTTTCCGTCTATGCGTTTTTTAATGAAGGTGAGGCGCACTGAATAAACCGGCAACCACGACTTTTGATGGATTCATTCTTCGTACACCGAGCTTAATATGCGTTTTGGCATGGTTCAAAAGATCTGCCCTCCACCCACACTGTGCACTCAATATACCTCAGACTTTAACACTAAGGTTCCTATGAACGGGAACACAATGAACCCCGCGCTCCTTCATATGATATACCCTGAAATACAGACAACAAATGCATGTGCAGTATGCAACAGCTTGGTAATCTTAAAACGCATGCTCTGGCGATGTCCCGCCTCACGCGGCGATGAAAGCAACACTTCACGCTGGCAGGGGATTCTACGCAGCGCCAACCTCAATGAAGAGTTATGAGCAGTCCAAAGGCCCCGCGACGCAAGTGAGAGAAACGGCCTTTCTGTCCCGACGTTTAGGCGGCCCGCTACGCGCTAGCGTACGCCCTAGAGGACCACAATAAAGTTTCAGGGGCGAAGCTCCTTAGGGCCTAGCCTTGTTGGCGTCCGTCACGCTACAAAAAACCGAAACCGAAACGGACCTGCACAACGAAAAACGAAAATCATCTCCGTAAAAAACGACTTTATGTAGATAGATATTAACATTTATTCGGGTCCAGAAGAATCTTCACCCCGTTTTATAGGGGGCAAGACTGCGGGCCGCTCCCACGTTGGGACAGGAAGGCCAAGCCTCACCGCCGCATCGTGGGCCTTCTGGACAGCCCGGAGTTGGTCAAACCAGTTGGGGCTCTTGAGAAAGGAACGAACTTCTTCCTCCGTCAATCCGTGGTCCGTGTGGTGCTGCAAAGAGGGGCACTCCCCAGAGCATGTGCCTAAAATTGCTAACCGCCCCACAGTCGGGACATAGAGGGGAGACCTCCGTGTACCTGCTGAAGACGGAGAGTGTGGGATAGGACTTCGTCTGCAGGAGCCTAAGAGTCACGGCCTGGGGCCTCGCGAGACTTCGATGTGGCAAGGGGAAAGCCCTGCGACTCATCTGGTAGTGGCTAGTAAAACATACATCTGGTTAACAGCAAAATAAAATACTGTTAACCAGAACAAAATTAAAGGCCGCAACGCCGTACAAACACCGACATTTCAGCACCCATCAATCAAAGCACATAACCGAACAAAAGGTTAAAAAGAACAAAATAACACACTGTTAACCATAACAAAATAAAAGGCCACAATACCATAAAAATACCGACATTTAAGCACCCATCAATCAAAGCATATGACAACAAAAGGTTTAACAATACGCTAATAGCAATCCTAATTCTGATAGAACAACATAAAACACCTAGAAGTACAAACTTTTTATACTAGTCGGCCATTTTACCGTAGACATGATGGACCTTAGGTCCTAGCTTTGTCGTCGAAGCTCACAGTCCGCTGTCATGGTGGTTAGAAAATCAATGCTATAGTCGAAACAGATGTGTATGTGAATGGATTCACGGTTACCAAACGATCCCCATGCTTCGCCCACTCATCATCATTGACTTCGTGGATATGCGTGGATTTTTTAAATGCGAATGCATTTCATAGTCGGGCTATGTCAGGCATCCGGCGTCGTGCGGCGTTGGCGTTGTCCGCGGCAGGTGTTATCTTTCCGCTCTCACTCCCTCTCCCATAGCAACAGCTGCGGGCGCGCGCGCTTATCCTCGCCCCTAGCAACCGGAGCAGGGGGGGCGGGCGGAGTAGCGGAGAGTGAGTGGAGAGGAGGAGCGCGCTCTGACGCGTGAGGGCGCTCGCATCGCGGGAGCTCGGCGGAGCTATATATGGAAAAAAAATTTAAAAGAAATAAAAATAAATAGATAAAAACACAAAAAAAGCAAAAAAAAAAAAAAAAAACAGGCGCTGCGCCGTGCTCCCGACCGGGCTGCAGAAATTAGGCGCCTTTTCCTTCTTCGAACCACAACCACCATATATAAATAGAGTGAAGCGCGCGCGAAATGCATTCGCATTTCCTCACGATTCCTTTCGGGGAGGTGGGGGCATTTTTTTGCATCTATCCATCCATCCGGATTCCAGCTCTAAATGATTCTACGTTTTGTGGGTTGATATTTTAACCATTTCAGGGTCGAACTTCTTGGCGAAACGCAGTCCAAAAATGTTTAATTTTTGTTGCTAAAATAAATTATTCAGACGATTCTATTTAAGCAAGAAATTGTCTAAATTTTTTTTGGGTGACCGTAAAGTGAAAAACTTTTTGTTGTTACATATATACATGGTTTATTTACATATATACATGGTTTATATACATGTTACATATATACATGGCACACGGACAAGCGCTTGTCCGTGTGCATCCTTTCTTCGTCCCCGTTTGTTTCGCGCAAATTAGTACCATGAATTCGTTCCAACTAGGCCGGCTAGCAGTCTTGTTTCCTATGGTTTATTTGTAGAAAATCCTTGAAAAACACTTATACGATTTTTTATAAATGAAAATTATTCATTATATTAAACATAGCTCACAGATTATATAAAAAGAAGCGCACGGGAGTACTTTTCCGGTAAAAAATGTATTTGCTCTAACACTAAACACTGGGGAATAGTCACCACTGATCCGATCCGGATCGCCTCGCCGCGCACGCTTTCGAGATGTCGCTCCTTCATCATCATCCGACGCTGAACTCGTAAGTAAACCATCGCCTGACAAACTCACATACAATGAATCAGATTGGGCACTTGGGAATAGTCCACATCGGAAGAATCGCCGCTCGACTCCCTAGCGCCAGAGCAACCGGCGCGCACTTCCGTAGCGTAGGCGAACTGCGTGAGTGAGCGCACGGAAGAAAACTATGTGGTTGTGCGCCTGTCCGGAAAGCAACGCGAGTGAAAAAGCTATAATAATCCTTCGTCTTATCGCAATGAGACGGAGTTAGTTTTTCCGAGTTCCCAAAACAAGAACACCCAACCACGGCGGCGTCGTTTGTGTAATTTAGCGCCACACAAAACAGATGTAATCGCGCCCGGAGGAGCAACAAACGAGAGAGTCACAAGCGGTCACCCTTTGAGAGGTTAGAAACCAGACTGCCATCAGCTTTCCACCTCCACATAGGAAGTTAAATAGAGCGCAGGCACTGACATTGAGATTAGTTCAAACGGAAACATATCCCAACCCTGCCTTTCTCCACAAGCTTTATCCTGATGTTTATATAACTAACTCATGTTCGAAATGTGGCGGTTTAGCCACCTTACACCACATGCTCTGGGAGTGCCCTTCGGTACGTGGCACTGATACAGCATCGGCCAGCAAGTGGGGCTCCGCTCTGAAGAGTCCCGACATCCAATCACAATTTTGGGCTGTCCAGAGGGCCCACGATGCGGCAGTAGGTCTCGGCCTTACTGTGCCGTCGTGGTAGCGGCCCGCCGTGTGCTAGGGCACATGCCTTCGGACATTTAATAATAAAGTTTTTCCAAACCAAACCATCAGCTTTGAGGGCGCGAGAAGCCATAATCAAACGAAGGACGAAACCGAAACCAGCCGCACCGCGTGGCGCGTTCGGGTGCGCAACGAAAGCCGCCGCGCCGCTTTAGAAAGCAATAAATAAATTTAAAAAAAAAGCACAGAGACATCGGCGTATGAAGAAAGTAATTAAAAAAGTTATTAATACGCTAAAAATGTTTAGTGTTTGGTTTTTATCTTTTTTTTACTACAGATTTTTCTGTGACTGTTACTTATGTGTATATTTCAAACAGACCTCACCAGTAAATGAGCACGGCATAGTCCTCGGATAGACGGTGAAACGGCCGTGGTACGAGAGGTACCAGCCAGTCAGCTACAAAATCGAAACCCGCGGTGGCAACGAGACACAATTCCGCGACATGGTTCATCGCTGCAACAATGTCGGCGTCAGGTGGGTGCGCACTTAAAAATTGCTGCTATTTTGCTTATGCTTTAACGCTGCTTTTCTAGACATCTATTGTCAGGAAACCCGTATTGTGCGCTACCAAGCTACGAGAGCACAACTACCGGGCACACACATACTCGCGCACATTCGAATGCTAAAGGACCTGAAAATTCGGGATAAGATTTAATAAAATAAGTGGACGAAACATTGCAATTCTGGTGTTTGGTTTCCGCAGAGTGTACGTGGACGTGGTGATTAATCACATGTCTGGCCCTCTACAAACAAAGGAAGGCACAGCAGGCAGCAGCTTCAATTACGATGAATACAGCTATCCGGCCGTACCGTATGGTCCCGATGACTTCCACACGAAAAGGCAGTGTGGGAGCAAGTCGGGTACCATCGAGAATTACGGAGACGTAGAGCAGGTGAGAACAACATCAAGTTTAAGCAGTCTCTAATAAAGTATTATAGCGCGTTTGCCGAAAACTGCTTTTAACGTTGTATACAGATGTGAACATTGTAAATTTGACGAGTACTTCCTCCAAAGATGTGATGGTTATTTCGAATACTCCCTTCCGCACAATACTCTCAGTGTCTTTTCTTTTGTCTCGTATGCTTTGTTTTCTATTATAAACCTGTCAGGTACGTCATAAAAAGAAAGCCGTAACAGTTGTATTGGGAGTGTCATCTGTGAAGAGGGAACCGTAAGTGAAACACAGGCTAGCCGTGTACACACAAAAACAAACTGGTGGTCCTAAACACCGTTCCCGATTTGGATTGTATTTGCTTCAGGTGCGGGGCTTTTACCCGGAATAATTATTCTCGAGTTAATTCTGTAAGAATGAAATGTATAGCTATAAATTCATACATAAACCCGCCGCTAGGAACACTTTCCCGCCAGTTTCGCAATCTCTCAACTCTCTGCGAAATTAGCGAGAAATTCTGGACTTCTCTTTCGCAATATCATTTTATGATAGAGAAGATTCAAAATGCTACCTTACCAGTATATTATTTCACTTTTTTGTTCAAGGAATCTTGACAAAATACTCACACCCGTGGTAAATGGTCAAAAATACCTCTAATACACTTCACAAATATGGGTTTCACCTTTCAGTCACCCACGAGTCACCTACTACCAGTCACCTCAGTCACTTTCCTTTAGAATCGATGTTCCTGTAAACCTGGTCTGCAGATTTTCTGCAGGCATTGAGCAGACGGCAAGCATCCTTATCTGATAATGCGTGCCACGTGCGTGCGTGTGTGTGTGTGTGTGTGTGTGTGTGTTTGTGTGTGTGTGTGTGTGTGTGTGTGTGTGTGTGAACATATACGTTATATACGCATATATATCTATATTTTGTATCGTGACGCATTCGATAATTATGAATAAATGGGTTTCACCTTCCAGTTACCTACCAGTCACTCACTTGTCACCCCCCATATCGACCTAGTTTCCAGATTTTCTGCAGACACCAAGCAGACAGCAAATAGACTCGTCTGTTAATGTGGGCCCCGTGTGTGTGGGTGCGCATGCAACTGGTATATACGTATATATCTGTATATTTTGTATCATAGCACATTCGATAATAGTGATTAAATGGGTGTCACCTTTCAGTCATCCACCAGCCACTCACTAGTCACCCTCATCTAGACCTAGTGAGCAGATCTTCTGCAGACACCAAGCAGGTGACAAATACACTTTTCTATTAATGTGGGCCCCGGGATTGAGGGTGCCGATGTATATATTATGTACGTATATATCTATATATTTGGGACCATGAGATTCGATAATGATGATTAATTGGGTTTCACCTTCCACTCACCCAGCAGTCATCCACCAGTCACCCCCATGTACATGTAGACTTAGTCTGCAGATTTTCTGCAGACACCAAGCAGACGGCGAGCGGCCTTGTCTGTTAATCTGGGCCCGTGTGTGTGGGTGTGGATGTATATGTAGTAAACCTATGTGTCTACATATTCTGAAACATGTCACATTCGATAGTAATGATTAAACGAGTTTCATCTTTGAGTCACCCCCCAGTCACTCCCACCCTTTAGACTCCGCGACCAGCGTACTGGACGTGGCGAAAAAAAAAACCACCAAGCCTGCGCGGAACGCGCAGCACAGTCCCAGCGAAATTTGGACGAGCGGCCTTTCTAGAGCCTTTTTTAAACACTCTTAGGGCAACTACTACAAGCGCACTTGCATGGTACCCACTACCCCATAAATCATCATAATTTTTGTGCAGTGGGGAAGCGTCTACTATGCCATTATTCGTCATTCTTCGGAAAAGCGCGGTACCCGCTATACACTTGTAATGCATTATGTGCACTTTCTTGATGCTGTGACTCGGCAACGCGCTCGTCGAAGCATGAGCAGGCTATACCTCGGAGACGCACCGACACAGTGGGTACAGCAACATGGCTACCTGGATGTAATAATCGATGATCGCCTTTCTTGGCGTCCTGCTGTTACAACTGTGAGGCGCAAATCGCTGTCCCTGTTCAAATATGTGGCCGCCTTGACTGCTAGGGGTGATGGCATTGACCAGAAGACAGCGCTACAGGTGTACCAATCATCTGTACTCTCTTGCGTAATGTATGCCTTGCCAGTCTTGAATGTGCCGCCTGCTTTAATGTCTCAGCTGGAACGGGATCATCGTGTAGCCCTCCGAGTAATGCTTGGCTTACCTCGTGAGGCTCAATCCATCCCACTACTTACTGAAGCCCACCAGTTGCCTCTAAGGCTGCAAGCTGACCAGAGGGCGCTACATCATATTGAGCGTATGCACCGAGCCCCAGGTGGCAAAGCACTCGTTAATAGGCTGATCCGGCGCCCGTTTTCTCGCATGGGTAAAATGGCGGCTTTGTTCAATGGCATTACTGGTAATTCTGAAGAAACCACTGCGTTGACAACATCGAAAGAGCACAGCAAATGCACCTTCCGTATTCATCCATCAATTCCAGGAATACGCAAAAAGTGTGACCAACCTGTTTCGGCACTATACCAATTAGCCCATTCACACTTATTTGAAGAATTTGAGGACTACGCTAAAGTATTTACGGACGCATCAGTACGTAAGATGGCCTGGGCGCTTCTGCAGCCTTCTTTTGCCCTTCAACAGACATCAGGCGGTTGTTTAAAATACCCCACCCATCATCGTCAGTGACTGCAGAACTAGCAGCGATTGATGTCGCCCTTAAATACGTGCAGGAGGGATTACCAGCATCGAAGAATCGAAGGTCGTCGTCCTTACAGACTCTCGTGGTGCCCTTAGCAGACTCACCCGAAAGGAGGCCGACAGCCCAATTCTCTACAGCATCACGGAATCCGCCAACAAAATTCTCTCACGTGGGGTGTCCCTAGCTGCCCAGTGGGTACCTTCGCACGTGGGAATTGCTGGAAATGAAGAGGCGGATCGCCTTGCTTCATCTTGTAGTCATGATAATTGTGACTGCCCGGAAATTTCATCTTTGATGGACAACGCTCGCCTGCTTATACACCGACACCTCCTAAAGCAGCACCCAGACCAGCGTGTCGCGAATGGATCGTTCCCTCCCCGTGTTCGTGGTCGTGGCTTGTCTCGTCCTTCCAGAGCACTATTACATAAACTAAGAGTCGGCTCTGTGTTGGTGCGCGAACGCTTATACCGCCAAGGGCGTGCGGACAGTCCGTTGTGCGCAGCTTGTGGCTCCTGTGAGACACTTGATCATCTTATAGTGCACTGCCCCGCATTCGCTACGCAGCGGGCTGTACTGATTAAGGAATATAAATTCCTGGGACTGAAGTGCGCGACCCTAGACGATTACCTCTTTCCGAGAGGTTGTGCTTCTCGACGCGACCAGGCCCACCATGCTTTATTGGCTTTTTATGAACCAAACGGACCTTGCCACCCGTTTATAGACGTTTTTTTTCGTGTTTATTTATGCTTGTCTAAGTCTTCGTCAATTTTTCTTATACTTCCCTCCCTTCTTTCCTCTTTCTCTCCGCCTATCTCCCTCTCCTCTATCTCTTCCCTCCTCCCGAAAGAGTAAGCGGGCGTTGTGCCCCTCCAGGTGGCAGTTGCCAGCTTGCTCTCTCCCTCTTTCCTCTGTGTCCTTGTGTATTTATGTATGCAAATCAAATAATAATAATAATGCTGTGACTGACGACGATGAAGAATTATGCCTGAGGCTTTTGTAATGGGTTGGAGCATTGAACGACCTGGTTGTTACGTTACTGTTCCAAAACGCTTTATTACACCTGTTAGCGCGATTTCTTACCCGACATGAAGCCTGCATAAGGTAAGTTTGCAACGCTGCTTCCAGCACCGGCGTAGCTCAGTAGTAGAGTACTGGGCTGCCACGCAGAGGGTCCGGTTTGATTCCCATTCTGTTCTAGGTATTTTCATTTATTTAGTATTTTTCTTATTTCGCACTATAGTGGTCCCGGACACCGGCGCCGGCGGCGGCGGACAACTAAGGCGATAAAACAGCCCTTCTTGTGGTCTCAGAAGAGCTTTCGCTGTAAAAGCGGTGCAGATATGCAAGCAGAACGGCAATCGGAACCGAAACCACTTGGGCAGCTTCTGTAAGAATCGAGCAAAATGTTTTACAGCGAAAGCTGTTATGAGATCACAACAAGGGCCATTTTTGCGCCGAAGTTGTCCGCCGCCGGTGTCCGTAACCACTATCGCGCGAAATAAAAAAAAAGAACTAAATAAATAAAATACACCTGGGACAGAGTGGAATCGAATCCCGGCCTTCTGCGTGACAGCCCAGTACTCTACCACTGAGCTACGCCGCTGCTTGAAACTGCGTTGCGAACTCACCCTATGCAGGCTTCATGTCGTTTAAGGAATCGCGTTAACATGTGTAATAAAGCATTTTAACGCGATCGTGTTAAAGAGCTTGTTTCGCAAACGTTCCGGCGTCGGCGTCGGTGTCGTTGGTTGTGAGCGAAAAATTATCATCTTGTCCGTGACCGAAAAATCGAGAAAGATGCAAATAAAATAAAAGAAATGTCTGGGTCCGAGTGAGGATGGAACCCAGGCCATTTGCGTGGCAAGCAGGTTTTCTACCACACAGCCACGCGTCTTTTTTTTTTTCTCTCTTAGATGGTATTTATTACAGATGAGGTTCATGTATACACATAGCGTCCAAAATACTTAAGGCTGCCTCCATTAATATACAATAGGCATTACAAAACAAATTTCACGCAACACTTTGTTCAAAAAGGGTGTTTGAGGAGTGCATTTTATGAACTGGGGATACCAGTCCGGCTGAAACTGTAGTTCTTCATAGAAATACAGTGAGAATAACTTCCTGTGCTTGGAAATACAGTGAAGTCCTGTATACAAGCTTCACAATACAACATGTAACATCGCAGTAATATTGCGCGGTACAAGCGTACATTGCGATCGGGCATCAAAACATGTGATTATCAGAACGACTTCGTGGTTTAAAGCCAGCCACCCATTACAAAAGGCACAGACATTACTGCACATATTCCCTTAAGTCCACGTAGTTGGTGCATAGCAAGTTCGAAAACATTTAATGCGCATAATTGCTCGTGGTTTAAAGCATGCTACCCATTACACAGAATGCAGCCACATGCGAAAGCTTCACTGACACAAGCCACTTTCAACTTCACAGATTATATTGTAGCCATCCACAATTTTACTTCTCAAGTAACATCATACAATAAGAATTATGAACTGAGTGGTTGAAGGACACACTAGGGACCGGATATCGCTATCGGGTTTAACTCTTAAAGGCGAAGCTTAAGGGCCCTCCAATTTTTGGAACAGTTGAGTAACAACCAGGCGTCCCACAATGCGAATTGCGTAACGAGTGGGTCATTAAATGCTCACCCCCATTACAAAAGCCTCAGGCATAATTCTTCATCGTCGTCAGCCACAGCATCAACAAAGTGCACATAATGCGTTACAAGTGTATAGCGGGTGCCGCGCTCTTCCGAAGAATGATGAATAATGGCATAGCAGACGCTTCCCCACTACACAAAAAATATGGTTATTTACGGCGAAGTGGGTACCATGCAAGTGTGCTTGTAGTAGTTGCCCCACGAGTGTTTAAAAAAGGCTTCAGAAAGGTCGCTCTTCCAGCTTTCGCTGTGACTACTGCGCGTGCCGCACAGCCCTGTCTGTTTTTTTTAAATGTAGTTCCTCCTTCGGCCCCATTTTCTTATGGGGGCGCCTCAGAGTAATGACGTCATCCACGCGGAAACGCGCGCGCACAATGTGGTTAATTATATAAAAATATTTAGAACCTATCTTCGCGCTATTCAAATAATTTAAATCGTGCGAACTGCCTTATGTCTTCTTGAAACATTGTTGCAAAGATGTGGCTTTTGTAATGAGAAGTTTGCTCGCAATGCGCGAATGTATTTATGTCCAGTACACTGGGCACCAGGATGCAATTGGCCCACATCGTGCTAAACATAGAGAGTTAGAAGAAAACAAGAGATGGCGTCACACAACCATCTTTAAGCTCAGCCATAAAAAATGAAGTTGGGGCACGCTGGGAATCTAACAAGAGCATGGAGCACGAGGAGGGAGCGGTGTCTGATGAGGTTGACTTGTGGACGCTAGGCGCACACCCTACTAGGTTTCTTTTTTCCTTCGTGGTACTGAACGCTATGTGCGACAGCTAACCATAAGAAACTTTTAGCGGCGAAGCACCTTAAGACCTCACAATGTCCGTAAACCGCCGTCCGGCGTCTACAGCAGATGTAGCGCAGGTGCCTGTGAAAAACCGAAACATCTGTGAAGAACAAAATGGTTATCAAACGGCTCTTAACCAGAACAAGCAAAATAAAAGGCCACAACGCCGTCAGACATTTAACCACACATCACTCAAAGCATGTGGCAGTACAAAAGGTTAACAAGCGCAAAATAAAACGCTGTTAACCAGAACAAAATAGAAGGCCACAATTCATGATGCGATGCAGACTGCTTCCCCCCATCATCAGCATTCACCTCGTGGATATGCGTGGGTTTTTTTTTTATTCAAGACGAACCGTTTTCTTGTATTATAAGACGACTAACCTGCTGACAGGGCCAACAGTAACACTCTTTCAAGGAAGTTTCAAGGAAGACAGCAGAATGTGTGTACCCATATGTGCAACAAATTAATCCCCAGTGTCCAGTACACTGGACATGGTTGTCCTGTGAAAACCATTGTGCTAACAGTCTCCTTTATTTCTTTGCTTGCTTTTCAATGGGCTCTTAGCTAGAAAAGCACATTCAAAATTTTTGTTCTACCCTAGCATGAATTCGGGTCGGAAAGGGATATAGACGTAGTCTGCGGGTTTTCTGCAGACGCCGAGCAGACGGCAGGCAGACTTGTGTGACAAGGTGGGCCCCAAGTGTATGCGTGCATATGATACATCTTCGTAGGAAGCGCACAACTTTTACTCGAGGACAGGAAAGACGAGGCACAAGGGCTTATATTGGTTCGGCAATTGCACCCGTACTCCCTGGCATTTTCATGGCCTACCTGGATCGAATAATTGATCAGAAGTTGTTAGGAACTGAAGTTTTAAAAATGTTCAGCTTTGTTGATGATTATTTGATAATTCTGAAATGTGATGCAAACGAGTTTCAAAGTTGTGCTGACTTCACCCTTGAGGTACTTGAGACGGTTTGCCAGCCTCTAAAACTTACACACGAAATGCCATGTGGTAACACTCTCAGGTTGCTTGATCTTTCATTAAAATTTCAGGGTGACCACGTCTGTTGGCTTTATGAGCCCAGGAGCAGAAAGCCATTGTTGCCCTTCTCTTCTGCACATACAAAAGTAGTCGAGAGGTCCATCGCACGTACGTGCCTTTTTAATTCCCTAAAGAAATCTTGTTTTCACCTCATCCAGAAAAGCTTTGAGCAACAGGTTTCGCGGCTGCAGGCAGCAGGTTACCCGCTACGACTGGTTACGGCTGTCGCAGAATCACTATAGGGACTTAAACAAACAAAATCGGCCGCGTAATGACACTTACCTACAGCAGCGAAAGACGACTGTTGTCCCCTATCTCCATGGCGTGGCACACAATCTTAAGATTGGAAATAAGGTTGGTGTACGAGTGGTCGTGTCTGCTCCAGAGAAACTGTCGAAACTATGTAGCGAAACCTGTCCTGTTTCGAAAGAAAAGAAGGGTTTCAAGATTAAACATCGTAATGACTATGTTATTTGTGCACAGTCCGTTGTTTATAAAGTACACATGTCTTGCGGTCGCGCATACGTTGGGCAGACTGAAAGATGTACAAATGAGAGGGTAAAAGAACATCACAATAAAGTGCAAAATGCTGCAGATGGTCACTGGGCTATCCACTGTAATGAGTGTGGTTGTGTGCCGTATTTTGACAACACATGCGTTTTATATCGTGACAGGGATTTGTAAACCCGTTTGATTGTTGAGGCAGCGGAAATCACACGGGATGACTTTGAGTGTGTAAGCGCACCATCTATCTCGCTTACGCGAAAAGAACTTCGCTTTTTGGATGGTGTGTTTGATAATAATGGATGAGTATTGTATGGGCTTTTGTTTGTTTCTTCTTTTTCTTTTGTTTTTCTTTCACCCCTATATGTTGTGATGTTTTGCAATAAACGCTCAGTTGAAGTTAAGCGCTTGTGTCTCGTCTTTTGTGTCCTCGTGTAAAAGGTGTGCGCTTCCTACGAAGATGGATCTATACCAACTTGCCCGATCTACTTGTTTATTGAGCTATATATGATAGACGGACATATATTCTCCACCGCGACGCATTTTATTATTACGGTTAGTTTTGCCATTTTGAGAATTTTGACAATGATTGCTACCCAGTTCGCAAATGGCAGTAGCAAAGCACTTAATACTAATTGACATTAAGCAGTGTCTATATAAACTGCATCAAGTGCAGCATTTGTGCTAGGCATCGTTTTACAGCGAGGATTCAAGTGCCTGTATTTGGTGATACACCCAATGCCATGCCGAATGATATAGCTGCAAACTATGCTTGCCTCTACCACATCTAATTTAATTAGTAGAACTCTGAGGCAGAGCTAGGCAGCATCTTAGAGATACTGCCTAGTATCTCTAATATACTCAAAAGTATCTTAGAGATACTTTTGAGTATCTGTATTTCTGTAGCGAAACAGATTTTCAAAAAATGCATTTGTATCTTGGTAGTAAAATAATTTTACGATTTAACGATTGTATTGCGATACTGTCGGGGACACGGGTATCTCGTTACTTTTTCGTCGGAAATGAGCTGACGGGCTTTCAAAGGGGAAGGAAAACTCTTTTGTGCTTAGCCAAGCAAAGGCGGGCCACGGGCCGGTTACACTTTGAATGGGCAGCACAGGGTTCCTCCCATGCACAGAATGGCACGCGGTAAAATCACCCGACGCCGTTGACGGCAAAATCGCGGAGACAGTAATGTCGGCCCCTGCCGATGACAATCGCCGTCTCTGAAGGCCGATGCAACATCACTATTTTTGTTCCTCACCTAGTTCACCTGAGAAGAGATGCCGCAGGGCTTTCCGGTCAAGACGGCAGTATTTATTCATTAGAACACGAAGTCTGCTCCTCTTCAGTCATAGATACTTTTCTCTTTTGCGAGTGTTGTGTTGCATCCAAACGAGCGCTCTCTACAGAAAGTCTATTTGTCAAGCTGCTGGTTGAATTAACGCAGCAACTTTCTGCGCGCAACACATCTTGCGTTTATTCACCTAATTCACTGGCGGTCGTTAGCGATTCTAGTGATATGCTTGACATGTAAGTTCCAAAGCGCTCCAACATGGTTCACAACATTATGCTGGACTGGAGAAATGTCGTTGCGGAGCATCAGCATCCATAAGAAAAAGTATTCCAGTATCTTTATTTTTGTTTTGTATCTGTGTTCCGGAATACCTTTTCGTGTTTTTGCAAAGGTATCTCCGAAATATCCCGTTACGTGTAAGACAAATGCATCTCAGTATCTGTATTTTCGGCCTCCAGCACGTGTATTTCAATATATGTATCCCGGAATATTTTTTCTGAATATCTATGCCCAGCCCTGCTCTGAGGTAAAGTAATGATGAACCCGATACATTCTAAAACTCGAGTGATCATTCGTAGCGTGTCTGGATGCATCGGGAAATTGCAATTTAAGGCACATAGTTCATGACACATCTCAAAACAAAAAAAAAGTAGGTTTGAGCTTTCAGTCCCTGACGAATACCCCACCGTCACCCTAGTCTGCAGATTGCCTGCAGAAAGGCTGCAGCTTTTCTGCAGCCCCATGCGACAGCGTTCCAGATGGTAACTAAAAGTCACTAAATAAAAAAGCGTTGCACATTTGGCAGGTGTATATTAACAGATCTGTGCATTTTATGGCTGCTTCATTGCCACCATAAATTTACATGTATTCTGTGAAGGTGTAAATGTAAAATTTTGAAGCATAATAATTTTGCTACCGGCAATGAATGGCAGGTCACGAGAACAAGGCTATATATACCGGGTGGTCAGTGTTAGGTTGTGCAGCGCGAATGGTCTACGTGTGTAGTATTTACATTCCTTCTGCGTGTACGTTTTGGGCACGTGTTGGTGGGTGTATGGGCGGTATTCTACCCTTCGATGCCGCATGTTCCTTGACTCTTTGAACTAACGCAAATGCCAGCTATTATTTTTTGTTCATCCGCGACAAAACGCTGCGGATATTCTGCAGAAATTCTGTGGGCGTCCTGCGGATGCGCCGCAGACATTCTACAGGCATGCTGCATCCCGCGCGGTTACAAATGCTCTGCAGACTGTCTGCACAAAGGGTGTACCAATTGCCTACTCGGAGGTGATAGGGGGTCACAAAGTCTGTCGCTTGTCTTCACGCATTCCGCATCCCGGGTGGCTCATGGTCTGCAGAATTTCTGCAGATAGGCTGCAAGTCTTTTAAATGCGAATGCATTTCATAGTCGGGCTATGTCAGGCATCCGGCGTTGGCGTTGTGCGGCGTTGGCGTTGTCCGCGGAGGAGGAGGAGGAGGATAGGTTGAGGAGGTGTGCGCGCCGGCAGGTGTTAGATGTGAAGCATCTTATGGCGAAGCTTAATCCGGTGGTGGTGGTGTACGGCGTGACCGCCCTTACTGCGCATGCGCAAACCCTTTCAAAAAAAAAATAAAGATAGAAAACCTCCTCTCTCCCTCTCTCTCCCCTAGACATCCCTCCCCGCGGCAACCACACCCTCACTGCGCATGCGCCTCCCCTCCTCTCTCCCCTGCTTAGCTCCCCCCTCTCTCCTCTAGGCATCCCTGCCCGCGCCGTCCACACTCCCCACTGCGCATGCGCGTCCCACCTCTCTTCTTCTCTCCTACGCTCCCCCCCTCTCTTCTCTAGGCATCTCTGCCCGCAGCGCCCACACTCCCACTGCGCATGCGCACCCCACCTCTCTCTCCTCTCCTACGCTCCCCCCTCTCCCTCTCTCGCCTGGCGACGCCGACACAGGCAGCGTCTGCTAGCGAGTTTCTTGGTTGAAAAAAACCGACTGCTCGCGCTGCACAACCGTTCACTGGCCACCCCGTATATATGGCAATGAATCTTGACCTCCAAAGTGGTGCCGGTGGGAGATTTCTCCCTGTGCGTTGTTGAACAATAAAAATTCGCAGCGTGCGCGTTAACTAAAAGCGGTCTGCGGCGGAGCTCGGCGGAGCTATATATGAAAAAAAAATTAAAAAAAATAAATAAAAAAGTTAAAAAAACAAGAAAAAGCAAAAAAAAAAAAAGGCGCTGCGCCGTGCTCCCGACCGGGCTGCAGAAATTAGGCGCCTTTTCCTTCTTCAAACCACAACCACCATATATAAATGGAGTGAAGCGCGCGCGAAATGCATTCGCATTTCCTCACGATTCCCCTTCGGGTAGGTGGGGGCTTTTTTTTGTAAGGGACAAGCATTTGTTGCTGTAGAAAATTTGAACTGGGAATAATAAACTCGGTGGATATTGACGTAAAGTGCACTGTGGTTAAGTGTGGGATCGGGCTAGTTGGTATTCCATTATTAAACTGCTCAGCGCCAAAAGTAGACACAGCACACGTAGCTGCGCTGGTGCTTGTCAATGCTATGTGTACTGTGTTTTCTTTTTGCGCTGAGCAGTTAATAGAGGATATTGCATGTTATATGCGTCAGTGCAGACCTGTGTGGCCTTCTATAAAAAAAATTGCCACACTTGTAATGTGGTTTAAAATAGTGTTGGGGTTTTAAAAAGCTTTAAAGGGACCGACAACTCATTTTTCTCGACAAATTTTTTTATGGCACGACAGAAAGCTCGGTCTTCCTAGTGTTCGTAGCTGCAGCATAGTTAATCCCAACTGCACGCAGTTATTCTACAAGCAGTATTTTTCGATCTGAAAGCCTCTGAACGCGGACATAGCGTTCCTCCAGCAACGATTAAAATTCAGCCCTTCCCGCGATTTGTGAAAGCTGTCGTCATTCTACTTTCGCAGGAGTTCCTGTAACTATGCTTAACCACCTTTATTTTGAGCTTTTCAACTGTTTTTGAAAATAACAATTTTTATTTATTCATGCATGTACCTGCAGCGCCACGAGGGCATTATTGCAGGGAGGAATTCAGGAAAAAAAAGTTACACAACAAAATATATGTAAATTTACACACAAAGATGAGAATATGAGTTAATTACAATGTGGTAGATACAGCATAGAAAACTGGCAACACATACACAAGAAGCAATCATCTTGAATGCAGGCACAGTTTCATCAAAAAAAAAGAGAGAAAAGAAACAAGAAAAAATAACAGCAAAAACAATGGACACGGGTAGTTTATATAGCTCACGGGAGATTACAAGTAAGACCGATTGGAAGTGGAATAATTTTTCATAAATTACATATACTCCTAGAAGTCTGTTCCAGTGCTTCGAGGTATGGGGAAAAAAGAAATTTGAAACATATTTGCGGCAGCGCATTTCCAGAACCTTACACTCATGATCACAGCGTGTAGAGATGAAGTGAGGGGGGGGAATGTACAAATTTTAAATGCGAAGCATTTCTTAGCGAACTTCGGCGACTTTGAGCGTATCTATCTATCTAGCTATCTATCTATCTAGCCGCCTACGACTTTGTGCTCTCCTGGCCGTATCGTTAATGCGATTTATACCAAATTTTGTATGACATAACATGATCATAGTACGAACATAAATGGCTGGTCATATCATGAAAATCATGACTAACTTGTCATGAAAAGTATGATTTACATGCCACGCTCATAGCGCGCTCACGGCCGTTTCCTTCGCTTGATATACACCAACTTTGGTATTCAGTGACGTGACTGTATGACGAACATAAATGACCAGTGGTAATATGGAAATCATGATTTGTCATGTGCGACATAACTTCCATGCCATGCTGATGGTGCTTTCGCGGCCGTTTCGTTAGCTTGATATACACCAAATTTGGTATTGAATGACGTGACTGTATGACGAACATAAATGACCAGTGGTAATATGGAAATCATGACATTTCATGAGCGACATGACTTGCATGCCACGCTCATGGCGCGCTCGCGGCCGTTTCGTTAGCTTGAGATACACAAAATTTGGTATTGAGCGACATGACTGTATGTCGAACATAAATGACCAGTGGTAATACGGAAATCATGACATGTCATTTGTCACATGACTTGCATGCCACGCTCATGGCGCGCTCGCGGCCGTTTCGTTAGCTTGAGATACACCAAATTTGGTATTGAGTGACATGACTGTATGTCGAACATGAATGACCAGTGGTAATACGGAAATCATGACATGTCATTTGTCACATGACTTGCATGCCACGCTCATGGCGCGCTCGCGGCCGTTTCGTTAGCTTGATATACACCAAACTTGGTATTGAGTGACGTTACTGTATGATGAACATAAAGGACAAGTTGTAATATGGAAATCATGTATGTCATGAGCGACATGACTTGCATTCCACGCTCATGGCGCGCTCGCGGCCGTTTTTTAGTTGATATACACCAAATTTGGTATTGAGTGGCATGAGTGTATAACGAACATAAATGACCAGTGGCAATACGGAAATCATGACATGTCATTTGTCACATGACTTGCATGCCACGCTCATGGCGCGCTCGCGGCCGTTTCGTTAGCTTGATATACACCAAACTTGGTATTGAGTGACGTGACAGTTGACGAACATAAATGACAAGTGGTAATATGGAAATCATGACATTTCATGAGCGACATGACTTGCATGCCACGCTCATGGCGCGCTCGCGGCCGTTTCGTTAGCTTGAGATACACAAATTTGGTATTGAGCGACATGACTGTATGTCGAACATAAATGACAAGTGGTAATACGGAAATCATGAAATGTCATTTGTCACATTACTTGCATGCCACGCTCATGGCGCGCTCGCGGCCGTTTCGTTAGCTTGAGATACACCAAATTTGGTATTGAGTGACATGACTGTATGTCGAACATAAATGACTAGTGGTAATACGGAAATCATCACATGTCATTTGTCACATGACTTGCATGCCACGCTCATGGCGTGCTCGCGGCCGTTTCGTTAGCTTGATATACACCAAACTTTATTGAGTGACGTGACTGTATGACGAACATAAATATCAAGTGGTAATATGGAAATCATGACATTTCATGAGCGACATGACTTGCATTCCACGCTCATGGCGCGCTCGCGGCCGTTTTTTAGTTGATATACACGAAATTTGGTATTGAGTGGCATGAGTGTATAACGAACATAAGTGGCTGGTGGTAACGTAATGCATGTCATCTACAACGCCATTTACATGCCACGCTCATGGTGCGCTTGCATCTAGTTCGCTAGCTTGATATGCACCAAAATTGGTATTGCGCGACGTAAGTGTATGACGAACATAAATGACAGTTTGTAACATGTAAAACATGACATGCACATTATGTAAAGCATGATTTGCTCCTTCCTGGCTGCTTCGCAATACATCAATTCCCACAGTGCGTGGGATCTGCCAGCTTTTTTATTCATTCCTGTGAGATCAGAGTTAATTCGAAAAAAAAGTTCCTATTTCATTGTTAGGCGTCGTTGAGCTAGGGTTTTCCAAACAAGGTTGTCTTTAATTATTGGAATACTGCTTTTACAGATGAAATTACCAGTGACAAACCTGGCTGCGCGATTCTGGATAGGTTCAAATTGATCAATAAGACTGGAGGTGTCAGGGTCACATGCTGCGCAACCATACTCAAGTATTGGACGAACATTCATATTATAAAGTTGTTCTATAACGCTTTTGGGGGGCATTGTAAAAATGGCGTCTAATGAGGCTAAGCATCCGAGAAGATTTTAAGGTCACATATTCAATGTGCCAAGTGCAGGTCAGATTTTCTGAAAAATAAACCCCGAGATATTTGTAATGTTGCAACCGCTCAAGTGATATATGGCCCAAATAATAGTCTGACCTCACAGGGAAACGTTTGCGGGTCAAATATGTTAGTTGAGTTTTAGCACTGTTCAAAGACACAGCATTTGGAACACCAATTTGAATTGTGTTTAGATCGGTTTGTAGACATTAACATCGGGTTCCTTTGTTATGTTCCTATAAATGACGCAGCCATCTGCATATAATCGGACATTGCATTGTAGACCCCATACGATATCATTAATGTAAATCAGAAATAACAAAGGTTCTTAAACAGATCCCTGTGGCACGCGTGAGGTAATGGTTGTTTCAGTTGATCTAACACCATTAATCAAAACATGCTGTGTTCTTCCGGAAAGGTAATTTCTAATCCAATCGACTATAGCAGGATGAATGCAGGGAGACGATAATTTATACAATAACAAATTATGAGGAACATATCGAAAGCCTTTTTGAAATAAAAGAAAATAGAGACTGCTTGAAATCCAGAATCAAAGGAGTAAAATAGATCGTGTCAAAATTCAACCAATTGCGTTGTGCAGGACAAGCCAGCCCTAAAACCATTTCAAGCGTATGAAAAGAAACTATTGTTTTGGAGGTGTTCCATCACAGCACTGTAAATTATATGTTATAGCCTAATGTTTTGCAGCAAAGAGAAGTAAGCGAAATCGGTCTGCTGTTCGGTATAGAATGTTTGGGAGCACTTTTACCGATGGTAAGAACAGCTGCTGCTTTCCGTTGGGTAGGAATTGAACTGCTATAAAGAAAATTATTGTACAAAACGACTAAGAAATCAGCAATTTCCTGAGGGCACGTTTTGATTAGTTTGGTTGGTATGCCGCCCGGCCCTCAAGATGAATTATTTTTTAGGTAAGTAAGAAGCTTAAGAACGTCAGTATACGTGGCAGTAACCATGGGCATATTCTCGTAGGGTAAATCTGGCGTTTCAGGAAGTTGTTTAATGCACATGTTATAAAACACTAATTTAAAATAGAAGGAAAGAAGTGTAAATTTATGGGCTCGTTTTCTTTGTTAGGCACAATATTAATTATAACTAACAGACAGTGATGCCAAGGTAAGTATAGGGGGTGTTATTAGAAGTAATTGTAATGTAAATCGGAAGAAAGAAAAGTGTACGGTGGCAAGTTATCTTTTCGTCCACTTTTCTTTCTTCACAATTACATTACAATTACTTCTAATAACATCCCCTATACTTACCTTGGCATCATTGTCTGTTAGTTCTAATTGATTTAAAATAGGAATTAAAAGCGCAAGCCTTCTCATAATCATATAAGACTGCTTGTCTGTCGACTAATAAATCAGGTATCGCGTTCATCTCTTTGCTGTTAACGTTAATAAATTTCCAGAATTCTTCGGGATTATCTTTCATGGGAACAACAGCTGCTGCTTTCAATTGGGTTGGAAGTGAACTGCTGTGTAGAGACTTATTGTACTAGACGACTAAGAAATTGGTAATTCTCTGAGGGCATCATGCCTTCATTACCTTGGTTGGTATACCGTCACGGCCTCCAGATGAATTGTTTTTTAGGTTAGTAAGCAGCTTAAGAACACCATTTTACGTGGTAGTATTCATGGGCATATTATCGTAGGGTAAATCTGGCGTTTCAGGAGGTTGATTGGTTCACATGTTAGAAAACACTCATTTAAAATAGGAATTAAAAGCGCAAGCCTTCTCGTAATCATCAAAGACTGCTTGACCATCGATTGACCATCGATTGGGTAATAGATTGGGTATCGCGTTGACCTCTTTGCTGTTAACTTTAATAAATTTCTAGAATTCTTTGGGATTTTCTTTGAGCCTTACATCGAGTGAAGAAATGTATATCCGTTTTTTTTAGTTTAATGACATGTTTTATTTTATAGCCTAAGTTACGCATTTCTTCTTAAACACTCTGTTTGCGATTTTTTAAATATGCGGCATAAATGCGGCGTTTTCTGCTAATTAAAGCTCGAGTGTCCTTGTTTGCCCATGGTTTGTCATTACAGCGATGACTTGTTAAGAGTTTAGAAGGAATGTATCCTTCAACTAAGGTCATCACTTCACCAAAAGCAGACCACAATTCATCAATGTTGAGTGACTGGGAGACTTCACAAAAATCTGGATAGAAGCGACAAAGTTCTTGAGATCACAATGCGTGGTCACCTCGGTCATGATAATATACTTTTCGGGGTTGTTTGTGGGCTGCTCTTAGTGATGTAATATTGCAAGTGCCAACGACGGAGTCGTAGTCACTAATACCTGGGATCACAACTACATCATGGAACAACGACTAAGAGTTTGCAAAAATCAAATCCAGAAAGCTGGCAGAAGAACAACCTTGTCTCGTGCACTCAGAAACGAATTGAGTGAGATTAGTCGTGACAAGCTCTGAGAAAGAGCAGGGTTTGTGAACTAGAGTCGCAGAACTCGGGTATACCATTCTTCTAGGCAACCAGAGGCATATTAAAGTCTCCTGCAAGAATATAGTCGCAGTTTATGGTATTCAAAATTCTGATAACTCGTCGAATAATGCAGGATTAGTTGAGCCGGCAGGTCGATAGAACGAACCAACCGCAAAGCACTTTTCATTGTTTAGTTGGTCCTTGCACCAAACGGACTCCGAATCATGAAAAGAAATTGCCACATCGTCTCATTTAACAAGCTGTCACAATGAGATGTGGCATTATACACATTCCCTGTATTTGTACCGCGTTGTGTGCGCCTGCGACCAAGCTTGCCCGCGCCTGTGTCATGGGTGCCTTGTCCCGGCACCGTTACTCTCTCGATACACCAGCCAAGCCAAACCATCCAAAAACGTCACTACGCGTATGCACGGCCGTGCCGAGTAGTAGTGCGCATCATTTCTTAAACGAAGTGTTGGTAGCAAAATTATGTCGCTCCAAAATCTTACTGACCTGAAAACTGCGTGCACGGTTGCATGAAACGCTGAAAAGTTGCTCAAGACGCTCGGAGAGCCATGGGATCATTACATTACGCGAAGGCAGCACCGCTTCAATGCATAATACTAACGTACGCCTACATGTACATTGTTATGGAGCAATATGTTTTAATAGTGTCACGTGGTCGTGACGTCGTCGAAGGAAGCAGTCGGTAGGTCCAAAAATGAAACAGTTTATTTGGGCCGAACTTGTGGCCGGGAAACGGAAAGTCAGATTACAGCGATACACACTGGCACTGATAGCGGCGAACAGAGCGTCGGCCGTCGATCAACTGAACTTCGCTAGAACGCGCCGGCTTTTATAAATGACGCGTCGAACATTCTAGCCTTATCACCAGTCGTCGCGCAAGCTCTGGAATAATCTTGAGTGTTAGCGTCTTGCGTGCAATCTTAACAAAACGATCTACTACAACCGAGAAGCTTCTGGAACAATCAGGCACGGTTTGAGCTGAGCATTGCTGACAGACTCTGAGGGCGAACAACCAAATAGAGCAAAGTGAAAATAAGAAACGCGCGTGGCAATGCCCCCCCTCTGAAAAAAGCATCGTCCCGATGCTTAAAACAGAACATGGGGAAAAAATGCATGCAACAATAAATCATAACAACAAAGAAAGAAAGTACAACAATAAAGCAATAAGTCAAGTCCTCAGGTCCGCTAACGCGCGTAATACGGCTTGAGGCGCACGACATGGACGACTTCAGGTCGCGCACGACGCCGTTGAGAGTTAGTAATGCCGTCCGGAACGACCTCGTAGTCCAGAGCACCGAGACGTCGAAGCACCTTGTATGGCCCGAAGTATCGCCGAAGAAGTTTTTCACTGAGTCCGCGTCGGCGTATCGGCGTCCACACCCAAACGCGGTCGCCGGGCTGGTATTCCACGAAGCGTCGTCGAAGATTGTAACGGCGGCTGTCGGTTGTCTGCTGATTCTTGATGCGCTGGCGGGCGAGTTGTCGGGCTTCTTCGGCGCGCTGTACGTAGACGGTGACGTCAAGGTTTTCTTCATCTGCGACGTTGGGCAGCATGGCGTCGAGCGTCGTTGCCGGGTTCCTTCCGTAGACCAACTTGTATGGCGTCATCTGTGTCGTCTCCTCCACGGCCGTGTTGTATGCGAAGGTCACGTACGGAAGGATGGCGTCCCACGTCTTGTGTTCGACGTCGACGTACATGGCCAGCATGTCGGCGATGGTCTTATTTAGACGCTCGGTCAGGCCGTTCGTCTGTGGATGGTACGCGGTGGTCCGGCGGTGGCTTGAGTGGCTGTATCCTAAGATCGCCTGAGTTAGGTCAGCTGTAGACGCCGTACCTCTGTCGGTGATGAGAACATCTGGGGCGCCGTGTCTAGGGACGATGTTCTCAACGAAGAACTTGGCTACCTCGGCGGCACTGCCCTTGGGCAGCGCTTTTGTTTCGGCGTAGCGGGTGAGGTAGTCGGTAGCTACGACGATCCATTTATTTCCGCAAGTCGACGTTGGGAACGGCCCCAGAAGGTCGATCCCGATCTGCTGGAACGGTCGCCGAGGAGGCTCGATCGGCTGAAGGAAGCCTGCTGGTCTTGCGGGCGATGTCTTTCGTCGCTGACAGTCTCGGCACGTCTTTACGTAGCGGATGACGTCGGCGGCAAGACGCGGCCAGTAGTATTTTTCCTGTACTCTCGCGAGCGTGCGGGAAAGTCCGAGGTGTCCAGCCGTCGGGTCGTCGTGTAGTGCCTGGAGTACTCTGGTCGCAATGCTGAAGGCACTATGAGAAGGTAGTTGGCTCGAAGGGGCGAGAAATTTATCTTTATGAGAATGCCGTTTCGTAAGACAAACGACGCGAGTCCTCGCTTGAATGCCTTCGGAACAATGGCGGTCTTGCCTTCGAGGTACTCCATAAGGCCCTTGAGTTCCGGGTCGGCTCGCTGTCGTTCGGCGAAGTCGTCGGTGCTTTATGGTTCCCAAGAAGTCATCCTCCTGGTCGTTTTGCGGCGGCGGTTCGACGGGGGCGCGAGATAAGCAGTCGGCGTCAGAGTGTTTTCGTCCGGACTTGTAAACGACGGTAACGTCGAATTCTTGAAGTCTCAGACTCCATCTTGCGAGGTGACCTGTAGGGTCCTTCTAGTTAGCTAGCCAACACAAGGCGTGGTGGTCGCTCACAACTTTGAAGGGCCTGCCATAGAGGTAGGGGCGAAACTTTGACGTAGCCCAGATGATGGCGAGGCACTCCTTTTCTGTTGTGGAATAGTTGGCCTCTGCCTTGAATAGCGACCGGCTAGCATAACTGATGGCCCTTTCCAGTCCGTCCGTCCTCTGCACAAGGACGGCGCCGAGTCCTACGCTGCTCGCGTCGGTGTGCACTTCTGTTTCGGCGTGTTCGTCGAAATGCGCAAGTAACGGAGGCGTTTGCAGGCGTCGTTTTAGTTCTTGAAATGATTCCTCCTGCGGCGTTTCCCACTTGAACTTGACGTCGGTCCTGGTAAGGCTAGTGAGTGGCTCGGCGATGCGGGCAAAATTTTTGACGAACCGCCTGTAATAGGCACACAGGCCGAGAAATCGACGCACGGCCTTCTTGTCGGCGGGTGGCGGGAATGTAGCGATGGCGGCTGTCTTCTGCGGGTCGGGGCGTACTCCGGACTTGCTTATCACGTGGCCCAAGAACAAGAGCTCCTCGTAGGCGAACCGGCACTTTTGTGGCTTCAGGGTGAGTCCGGATGTCTTGATTGCTTGAAGTACAGCTTCAAGGCGCTGGAGGTGTTCGTCGAAGTTTGAGGAAAACACAACGACGTCGTCCAAGTACACAAGACAAGTCTGCCACTTCAAGCCGGCCAGCACGGTATCCATAACGCGTTCGAAGGTCGCGGGGGGCCGACCAAAGACCAAAAGGCATGACCTTGAACTCGAACAGGCCGTCTGGAGTTATGAAAGCAGTCTTTTCTCGGTCTTTCTCGTCGACTTCGATTTGCCAGTAGCCTGTCTTGAGGTTCATCGACGAAAAGTACTTTGCGCTGTGGAGTCGATCCAGGGCGTCGTCTATCCGTGGGAGGGGGTACACGTCCTTCTTCGTGATCTTGTTCAGGCGACGATAGTCGACGCAGAAACGTAGCGTGCCGTCCTTCTTCTTTACCAACACCACGGGAGACGCCCAGGGACTCTTGGACGGCTGTATTATGTCGTCGCGTCGCATTTCGTCGACTTGTTTCTTCACGGCCTCGCGTTCGCGCGTCGATACTCGGTACGGGCTCTGTCGAACTGGTCGAGCACTTTCTTCTGTAATGATGCGATGTTTCGCGACTGGGGCCTGTCGAATTCTTGACGACGCCGAGAAGCAGTCTTTGAATCGCAGGAGCAGGGTCTTTAGCTGGTCTTGCTTGACCTTCGGAAGGTTTGGGTTGACGTCGAAATCTGGTTTGAGACCTCGATTCGTCGAAGCAGGTTCGGTAGCATCGGAGAGGGCGAAAGCGTGGCTGGTGTCCATGAATTTCTCGATGTGGGCGACCGTCGTACCAATGTTAAGGTGCCTATATTCGTGGCTGAAGTTTGTCAGCAGTGCCTTTGCTTTGCCATCACGCAACTCGGCGATGCCTCTTGCGACGCAAATCTGGCGGTTCACGAGCAGGTGCTGATCACCCTCGGTGACGCCTTCGAAGTCTGCGGGTTCTTCGGTGCTGAGGGAAATGATGACGCTGGAGAAAGGCCGAACGGTGACCTGCTCTTCTATCAGATTTAAAGCATGGGTCGCTGGCGTCGTGTGGGGCGGCAGTGCGTTTTCTGAGGTTAGGGTTATTGATTCAGGCCTCAGGTCAATCACGGCGCCATGTTGACTGAGGAAGTCCATCCCGAGTATGACATCCCTGGAGCACTGTTGCAGGATTACAAAGCTCGCAGGGTAAGTCCGATTATTGATAGTGACTCTTGCTGTACAGACTCCGATTGGCGTTATCAGGTGACCTCCAGCTGTCCGGATTTGGGGTCCACTCCAAGCGGTCCTTCCTTTCTTCAGCTTGGCGGCGAATGGCCCACTGACAACGGAATAGTCGGCACCAGTGTCGACGAGAGCGGTGTCGTTAGGACCTTCGATGAGAACGTCGAGGTCGCTAGTCCGTCGCCTTGCGTTACGGTTAGCTCGCAGCGTCGGATCACGGCTGCGTCGATTTGTTGCTCTGCTTCCATCATGTAGCGTCGTCAGGTCTAGCTCGGTCCGCGAGGTTTCGTCGGCAGGGCTCTGTCTGCTTCGCGTCGTGTTCAGCAGGTTTCGTCGCGTCGTCGGCGGAGGATCTTCGGTAGTTCGACGTACAGCACCCGCACCTCCATCGGTTGCTGCCCTTAGTTTTCCGGGTAAGGGCTCGGAGATCGGCCCCGAGCCGGACTGGTGTACTGTCTGCGATGAGGTGAGGTGTAGCGGCCTGGCGACGGCGAACGGGAAGGCCGTCGGGGTGTCCACTGCGCTCCTGTGAGGTAGTCGGCGATGTCACGGGGTCGTTCGCCGGGCTGCGGACGCGGCGCGTTTACGGCGAAACCACGCAGTCCCATCTCCCGGTACTGGCAGTGGCGGTACGTGTGCCCGGCTTCACCGCAGTGGTAGCATAGCGGGCGGTGATCAGGGGCGCGCCAAACGTCGGTCTTCCTCGGAGGGTAGCGCTGACTGGCAGGTGAGCGGTATGGCGCCGGTGGTGGTGGGGGTGGTGTCTGGCGGCGGTACTGCGGCGGCACGGTTTCTTGACGTGGGCGTGGAGCGGGAGCGTAGCGTCGGGCTGCAGCAGCGTAGCTCATCGCTTGCGGCTGAGGCTGTTGCGGTTCAGGGGCACCCAACGACTGCTAGATTTCCTCTCGAACAATATCTGCGATCGAGGAAACTTGCGGCTGGGATGACGGGAACATGCGGCGAAGCTCCTCGCGCACTACAACCCTTATGGTCTCGCGCAGGTCGTCTGAGCAGGGGGATTGAATGTACGCGTAACCTGGCGTCGAGCGGCGATTGAATGGCCGGGTGCGCATCTCCAGTGTCTGCTCGATTGTGGTTGCCTCTGTCAGGAATTCATGGACGGTCTTGGGTGGGTTCCTCATCAGTCCCGCGAAGAGCTCCTGCTTGACCCCTCGCATGAGGAAACGGACCTTCTTCTCCTTGGTCATGTCAGGGTCGGTGTGTCGGAAAAGTCGGGTCATCTCCTCGGTGAAGATTGTCACGTTTTCGTTCGGGAGCTGGACCCGTGTTTCTAGTAAACCGGAGGCCCTTTGTTTGCGTACGACGCTTGCGAACGCTGCCAGGAAGCTGGTCCGGAAGACGTCCCAGGTTGTCAGGGTAGACTCCCTGTTTTCATACCAGGTCCTGGCGCTGTCTTCCAACGCGAAGTACACAAAGCGCAACTTGTCGTTGACGTCCCAGTTGTTGACAGCCGCAGTCCTCTCGTACGACTCGAGCCACGTTTCTGGGTCTTCACATGATGATCCCCGAAAGATTGGCGGCTCCCTTGGCGGCTGCATCACGATCGCGGAAGGTGGCGCAGGGGCTGTCATCGTTGCCGCAGTCGTGGTCATGGTCTTGGTCTTGCGAGTTTTGACGGGTAGAGGGCCGTACTCCGGTTGTAGACCTTGCTGCCTACGGCTAACTCGCTGGTCGTGGTTGGTGTCGACGTCTCCTTCACGACTGGCGCTGGGTTCACGGCTTGACGGGGGCGTCCGGTACCTACGCTCCCCCCTCTCTCCTCTAGGCATCCCTGCCTGCGGCGTCCACACTCCCCACTGCGCATGCGCGTCCCCACTCTCTCTCCTACACTCCCCGCTCTCTCCTCTAGGCATCCCTGCCCGCGGCGTCCACCTCCCCACTGCGAATGCGCGTCCCCCTCTCTCTCCTCTCCTACGCTCCCCCTCTCTCTCCTCTCCTACGCTCCCCCCCTCTCTCGCCTCGCGACGCCGACGCAGGCAGCGTCTGCTAGCGAGTTTCTTGGTTAAAAAACCGACTGCTCGCGCTGCACAACCGTTCACTGGCCATCCTGTATATATGGCAGTGGATCTTGACCTGCAAGGTGGTACCGGTGGGAGATTTCTCCTGTGCGTTGTTGAACAATGAAAAATTCGCAGCGTGCGCGTTAACTAAAAGCCGACTGCGGGTCTCTGTGTCCAGTCGGAGTCTTCTGTCTCTCGTTGCCCATTAGCAGCGATTGGCATGTTCCAGTAGGAAACACCGCTCCATCACTGTGTGCTTTGCGCCTCCCCAGTTTTCTCTCCTGCGCAACGCTGCGATGAGCGCCAGCGTCAACACCGCCGCCAGTGTAAGCGCTAGCGCCCGCTGCTTCACATCTACACATGGTTCCCTTTAGCGAGAGATGGTGTAATTTTTCAATGCACGGAATCTCACTGAGAAACTTTTTGAGCTAGACAGCTGTAGTTTTTCAGGGAATTTTGAATGTTAACCATGGTGCATTATCGATTCCACTGCGCATTTGAGATTTACGCTTAATTGCGTGTTAGCTACGTATGTACTGGCAAACATGCCTACGTTATGGCAATGCCGCTGTGGATTTTGTGCGGCAAAAAATACTCATTATTACGTGATCATCCACAAAACAGCTTCGAAATTTTGGATGTTCACATAGGTATCCAAAGTGTAATACACTATGGAGTACTCAACAAACGCCGTCAGCGAATTGTGAAGAATCAAGCCTAACACCACATAATTTTCTTACCTGCAATGCGTCTCCGTAAATCTCGATCGTGCCTGACTCACTCCCGCATTTTTCTTTCCTGTTGAACTCATTGGGACCATACGGTACGGCTGGGTAAGTGAATTCATCGTAATTGAAGCTGCTGCCAGCTGTCCCACTTGTTATTTGCAGAGGACCGGACATGTGATTGATCACCACGTCCACGTACACTCTGTGGAAACAAAATAACAGGAATATAATAATATGTCTATTAAGTCTGAAAATTTATGCTGAGCGCACGGATGTTAAACGTTGGAATGTGCGCGAGTACACGCCTGCCAGTGCTGCGTTAATAAGCTGGCAAGTAAGTGTTCTGTTATGAAAAAGAGAGAGACAGAGACAGAGAGAGATAACTTTTATTTCGGTACCTGGCAAATTGGTGGCCGGGGGGTGCCAACCCCTAATTTCTCCACAGAAAATGCAGACAAGAAACCCTCAGTGGCTATTACTGTGTTCCTTTTTAGCTTCTAATAAGAATCAGATCATTTGGGCCACAGAGCGAACTGTCTTTACACTTTGTGCATTAACCCGCATGACGTATTAAAATATGTCAATATAGGAATATTTGTATGCAATCTAGGGTATTTTGAGGGTCAATCTAGGGATAAAATGTTGACTTAGGTTGGTATCACTGCTGATGCTTCCTCGCAGTCTCTATAATCGGCGACAACTTATCGTGACAACGGAGCGAAGGCAACGGAGGCGGGGCATGCGCACATTCGTGTTACTCCGCAAGTAGTACGGCAGCTTGCGGCTGATTCTGGTTTTGCTCGGTCGCATCGCGAACGCGTGTAAAAAATTATATACACGAAAAATGTGACTGGGAGAAAGATTTCGATTGCTTAGTGTATAATTTAATGACCTATTACGAATGTATTTTTCGTGAACAACTGAACAGCGCGTTTGCGGCCGCACACTGACCCACTACGTGAAGGAAGCCATGTTTACTTAAGAAAATGGGCGTGGCGTAAAGGTGGTGCTGTCTAAGTAATGGATAGAAAATGAAAGCATTCCTACAAAGTGAACAATAACTGTATTTTACCGACGACTTCCTTCAACTCTTTGAGTCTGATAATAATAAAGGAGCATTTATTTAAGCAAGGCCAAAGAGAAAATTATCAGGAAACTTATATACTATTCCTTTGGCGCGGTAGCAGGCATGCGATTCGGTTCTTTAGCTTCCACAGTGCTGTCAAGAAAAGTTGTCGCCTAGTGTAGCAGTAACTTCAAAAGAAACACTGCAGGGTGCAAAACCGAGAGGCCTCACATCTGTCACTATCTGAAACGTTTACTTCAAGCATGATTACATTCTTAAGAGGGCTAAAATATTTGCCAACCGTAACACTACTTATCACACCCAGCATTACACTGCCGCCTGATATTGTATCCTACGTATTCTTAAAATACCCAGATGGTCTAACACCTATAAAATCAGTGTTCTAGCAAGGACAAAAGAACAGCACTCTTTAGGTGCGCGTTCACCTGACGCCGGCCTCGTTACAGCGGCGAACCATGTCGCGAAATTGCGTCTCGTTGCCGCTTCGAGTTCCGATTTTGTAGCTGACAGGCTGGTACCTCTCGTACCACGGTCGTTTCACTGTCTCTCCAAAGACGATGCCGTGCTCGTTCACTGGTGATGTCTGCTTGAGATAGAAACGCGGGTAGCACTTGCGTGAATATCGGTGTGCAGTAAAATGAACAAACAGTAATCGTTATGCAGAATACAATATTTAGCCGTATATAGTTAAAACGTAAAACAATAAATTTCAGAGCGCCGTAACCTGAAATGTGTAAAAATGTTGATCAGTGGTTCATGCTCTGCTTCTAACCATTGTTTACGATCATCGGGACGGATATGTTCTTTATTTGAGGTCGTCCGCCGCGGTGTCCCAGTGGTTATGGTGCTTGGCCACGCTGACCCATAGGTCGCGCGTTCTATCTCGGGCGTGGCGGTCGCATTTCGATGGAGGCGAAATCCTAGAGGCCCGTGTATTGCGCGATGTCAATGCACGTTAAAGAACACCGCATGGTCGAAATTTCCGGAACCCTCCACTACGGCGTCTCTCATAATCATATCGCGGTTTTGGTACGTAAGACCCCATACATTATTAATTATTTGCTTGAGCTCTCCGGATGTACATTTCCAATGCGGCATCCTCAGTAGATATTATGAAATACGATGTAAGCGCTTTTGACTGATTTCAAACCAGCTCTACACCGTAGTCACAGCTTTCGTTTGCGCTACAGAACACCGTTACAACACTGACAACGATGCACACCATACTTTACATGACTAACCCTAAACTCAGCAAAATTAGATAATTTCAGCGAAATTACTAATAGTTATTGCCCAAAAACTAGCTACCAGTGATGGACATGACAAGTTGTGCAAAGACCCGCAGGTCACCGATTCGATCTCTTCTGCGGCGTAACATTTCAATGGAGGCAACATGCTAGATGCTTTTTTACTGTGCGGTGTCAGTGCATGTTAAAGAACATCAGATGACCGAAATTTGCGGAGTCCTCCGCTACGTTTTGCCTCATAATCATATCGTGGTTTAGAGATGTTAAACCCCAGATCTCATAACCGTTATTGTCATTATTATTATCACAAGATGTGCGAAGAGAAGACGAATCTCACTTTTATTGGAAATTTTCTTTGATACTGGAACGTATTCGTTCCATTCTCGCTATAATTCCTTCATCAGCTTTCTTTACTATTGCTACGTTCAGAAGGTGTGTGAGTACGCTAGCTTTTTGCAGCTCATCGTTAACGCATCTCACCTATTACCAGAAGCATGCGCAACTCTAGTCCTTTAGCAATTTCGGCCCTGCACCTTAAAAGCTAATTGGAGTAGCTGTCATAAATAAATATTCCACTGAGCTACTCGGACCACCTCCCATTTGTCCTATTATCAGGGTAATGAATCACACGATAGACCACTTAATATAACACCACACTCTGTGTTTTAGGGGCGAAGCTCCTTAGGGTGTGGGTCTGTCCCTCCTCTGTAGTCGTCGTACTAGTAGTAGTAGTAGTAGGTAGGTAGAGAGAGAGAGAGATAATTTAATGGAAGGCAGAGAGGTCGGCCTGAGCTAGTGCGCTCTAGCCTGCTACTCTGCACCGGGGATTAAGGGAGAGGGGAGAAAAGAGTGATGAGGGGTGATGATGGGGAGAGAAGGAAGTTGTGCGTGAATAGAAAACCACGTAACATAATGGTTTCGCTAAAGCATGCTGTCCAGTCCTGTAGTCTTGAGAAAATCTATCACAGCCGTGATAGCAGTTGCTGACTTCGTTTGGTCGCACATTGCCGATAAAATTGCAGTCTCACTTAGCGTTGCCACACCGATGCCTGTCAACGTCGAAGCAAGCGCATTCCGTTGAGACACGTATAAAGGGCAGTCGCACAACAGATGTGTAAAAGTCTCATCTACGCGGCAGTGCTCACAGTGCGGGCTGTCCACACGGCCGATAAGGTGCGCGTAGCGTCTAGTGAAGGCGACGCCCAGTCGAATCCTGTGTAGCAAACTGGCGTGGCTTCGGTTTATTTTAGCCGGGAGGCGAAAAGTCATGCGAGGGTCTGTTTCCCGCAGACGCCTGTAGCGATGATCTGGGTTAGACCAGTAAGTTGTTGTGCCCTCTCGCATAAGGGATCTCATCAAAGCGTTCACGTCACCTCGCGAGTGTGGTATTTGTACGTGAACGGCGCCGTTATCCACAGCGGCTTTTGCTGCAGCATCAGCTAGCTCGTTGCCTGCCAATCCACAGTGTGCAGGTATCCATTGGAAGGTAATTGTGTGACCATTTCGTTGATTGAAATCGAATGCCTGTATGATTTCGTATGCCAAGACGTAATACTGTCCTCTTCTTGAGCAAGAATGAAGGGCTTGCAATGCGGATTTCGCATCAGAAAGTATTGTCCATTTGTGAGGAGTTTGGTGGGACACCAATCGAACAGCTTCCCGTATAGCAACTAGTTCTGCTGCTGTTGAAGACGACTTGTGGTCTAACTTGCGTTGTTGGGTGATATCTAGTTGAGGGATCACAAACGCTGCAGTCGAGACGCGCGCAGTCACAGACCCATCAGTGTATATGTGTACAGCATCGTTGTATCGTTCTGTCAAGTATGCCAAGGTGAGTTGTTTGAGTCCCGCACAAGGAACACGCGATTTCTTCGAAATCCCAGGTATTTGGAGGCACACCAGTGGTTTACGCAGTGTCCACAGCGGCACTTCAGGGATGACGGTTGGTGCGAAGCCTACAGGAATGATATGCCTATGAGTGTTGAGGCATTCTGAGTAGGCGCAGCCTGGTCTGGTTGTCTGTAGTGCAGACAAGGGGTGGTATGCATGCCTTGTCAGCAGTCGAAGGTGCACTCGAAGGGGCTCGCAAGACACGCGAACCTCTATAGGGTAGGTTCGTGACTCTTCTATGGTACCTGACGTTGTTGTGCATCGCGGGAGACCGAGGCATGTCCGGAGCGCTCGCGCTTGAAGGCTTTTCAACGTACGAATGCATGTTGCACGCATACGTGAAAGCACAGGTGAGCTGTATCGTAGGTATCCCACAAACAATGCCTGGTATAACTGCAGAAGGCTTTTCTCAGCGGGGCCCCATCTTAGTCCAGCTACAACACGAAGGACGTCTACAAAGCTGAGTAATTTGGTTCGTAGCGCCGTGACGTGCTTCGACCAAGATAGGTTGCGGTCAATAACGACGCCCAAATATCTGTAATGAGTGGCAGCAGGAATCACTGCTCCGTCTGCGAATATCGGGTACCGCGTCATTGATTTCTTTGTAAACATCAATGCAGCACATTTGCCTGTTGAGAGATGCAGGCCTTGGCGGCGCAAGTACTTTGATGTTATTGATGTCGCGTGTTGAAGTCTTGCTCGCAGTTGCGGACGCGTTGCGCCAGATGCCCATATGCATATGTCTTCCGCGTAGGCGCTGATTTTGACAACGTTAGGGAGCTCTGCTGCAAGACCAATGAGCGTGATGTTAAAAAGTATGGGGCTGAGGACCGCGCCTTGTGGAACTCCACGGCTTACGTGGTGTCGGCCCGTGTCACCGTCAGGTGTCGACATGAAAATTGTTCGTCCACTAAGATAGCTGACTATCCACGCGTGAAGGCGGCCTCCTACGTCAATGTCTTCAAGCGCATCAAGAATGGCCTCATGAAGGACGTTATCATAAGCCCCTTTGATGTCCAAAAAAATTGCGCCTACTAATCTCCGACGTTGTTTTTCGTGTTCTACAGATGAAACGAGGTCGACGACGCCGTCAATTGATGATCGACCCCTTCGGAAGCCATTCATAAAATCTGGGAACACGGCATTGTTCTCCAGTAGCCATTCCAACCTTGTCAGCACCATGCGCTCCATTACTTTGCCGACACAACTGCCTAGGGCAATCGGCCTATACGAAGAAAGCTCGTGTGAGCACTTGCCTGGTTTCAGTAAGGCCACTATGCGGCTGCACTTCCAGCTGTCTGGGACTGTTGCCGTGTCCCACGTAGAATTGTAGAAAGACAAAAGAGCCTTCCGCGCCTCCTGGCCGAGGTGACAGAGAGCCGAATAGGTGATCCCATCAGGCCCGGGCGCGGACGAGCGTCGGGAGGCAGCAATCGCGGCGTCAAGTTCGTGCATAGTGAACGGCAAGTCGAGGCGGTCATCACAAGATGGTGGTGAGGCGCAGTCTAAAAGCGATACCGATGAGGAGGACGTGCCTACCAGTAACTGGCAATAATCTTCTGCTACATCCACCTCACTCCGGCCTTGCTTCAGTGCGACAGCTCGGAAAGGAACCAACTGCTGCGTAGGTGTCTGAAGGCTCCGTACAACCTGCCATATTCGCGACAGGGGCTTCCTGGGGTCCAGAGAGCCACAAAACGTCCTCCACCGCTGTCTGTCGAGTTTATCGAGGTGTCGTAGTATATGCTTTAGTGCTCGGCGAGATGCAGACAAGTCTGATGGTAGTCTTGTCCTCCTATACTTTCTTTCTGCACGACGACGGATTGCACGAAGATGTTCGTATTGTGCGTCAATCTGCGATCTTGATTTTGGTACATCGACAAACCTCGTATTTGCACTTAAGGCTGATGCGATAACAGTCTCTATTTCAGAGATAGATTGGATGTTGTCGCACTGGGTGTCCACAGAGGTTTGGACTGCTTGCCAGTCCACACTTCGCACAGAATGAGGAGCCGAACGACAGAATCCTTTCACTTGTATGTACGTCGGCAGATGGTCACTTCCGTGTGTTTCTATGTCTACAGTCCAAGAGGTGGTTGGTAAGAGAGTCCTCGACACAAAACAAACGTCCAGACAGCTGCTGTATGATGCGCCGCGAAGAAAAGTTGGGGATCCATCGTTGATGGACATCAGGCCTTGATTTAGTACAAGATCAGCAATGTCCCTGCCGCGGGTGTTCATTGAAGCAGAGCCCCACATGGGATGGTGTGCGTTAAAGTCGCCAACTAATAGATGTGAACCTGGGCAAGCTTGGAGCACAGATAAGAGGTGAGAGCCGTCCACACGGCTTCTGGGCGGTATATATCCTCCGATCACTGATAGTGAACGCCGCTTGTGCTTCACTGTGAGGCATATATAATCATTTGATGCATGAGAAGCCACGTCATGCCTCACGTACGTTAGGTCACGACGTACACATACGATCACTTTACTAGCACTTCGGTCATCGCGAGACCACAGCGTCACGTATCCGGAAATTCTAAAAGACGACACCATATTCGGCTCGCATATCACAACCACAGGAAATGGTAGGTAGGTAGGTAGGTAGGTAGGCAGGTAGGTAGATAGCCACGTATAGTGGAATGTACGCACTCCACGTAATAAAGATGACGATGACGCAGTATAGTGGAATGTACCCACTACACGTGATAACGATGAAGTATAAGCGCGTTCCAGTATAGTGGAATGTACCCACTACACGGGATAACGATGACGATGACGCTTATGACCATGAAGTATAAGCGCGTTCCAGACCACACATTCTCTTTCTGCCATGGATGAAAACGATCGAGCTTCGCCCACTCATCATCATTCACTTCGTGGATATGGCGTGATTTTTTTTAGGTGCAGTATCATTTTAGAGGAACCATTTTTACGTAGTACCGGCTAACTTTCCGTTTTCTTTAACTTGACTCTTGGATCGTCCTTTATTTGTCATTAGCAGCTTTTATTTTTATTGCGCATGTATCATCAGTAAATACGCAGCGCACGTAACAACGCCGCGTTTCGGATAGTGTGCATGAGCGGAAGTTCTCCGCACGCGCTCAATGCGATATGTGGCGTTCTCATATACGCAATGCCTTTTACGAACGTTGGGTACGCCGTACGAGCTAAAACTCCCAGTTGTCATAAGGAGGTCCACGCAGCTATGTAGAAGCTTTCAACAGAATAAGTAAAGCTATCACGCTATGTGCTCATATGCTTCTCTTATTTGATGAGTCTTTTGAGCTATGACTGATAGTGTGGGTTGCGCTATTTGTACAACTAGACTGTAAAATGAGTCTTTTTGGCACGCCTTGTCAGAAAATTTAAATCAGCAATGATTGGTTGATATTACGAGAACCAAACTAATAAGCAACAAGCCTGTGTATCAGATGTACTATGCTAAGTATATATATACATATTGCCAACGGCGAAAGCGGCCCACGACTGCTCCTGCTGGCTTAATGCAACCTATTCCTTGTCCCGTCTCGCCTTTTGAAGTCGTCGGAATAGACTTGTATGGCCCTCTTCCTCTAACATCGAATGGGAACCGTTGGATTGTCACGGCCGTAGACCACCTTACCCGCTACGCAGAAACGGCTTCTCTGAAATCTGGGACTGCCACTGAAGTCGCCGATTTCTTTCTGCGCAACATCTTTTTACGCCGTAGAGCCCCTCGCGTTCTCCTCAGCGATCGCGGCAAAGTGTTTCTCTCTGCTATTGTTGACCAAGTTCTGCAGTCCTGCAACACTATTCACAAGACAACATCTAGTTACCATCCGCAGACCAACGGATTGACAGAACGCTTTCATCGGACCCTCTCGGACATGATCGCAATGTACATCCACCCCGACCACACGAACTGGGACCACACGAACTTATGAGGAACCGCTTTTTTCAGCCGGGCTCGAGCTAGATCAGCCCGATGATGATATGTACAGATGACGAAGATGTACAAGTGATGATGGTATGTAAAGAGAATGAAGAGCCATTCACTTGTCGCGCTCACAATATATATATATATATATATATATATATATATATATATATATATATATATATATATAAAGAGAGCATGTTATCAGGTGATTATGAACAATAACCACATGGTTAGGTTCATTTGCCTGCAAAATAGACATAAGCGACTTGCCTGAACACCGCCGTAGCCACGCGGTCCAAGGAATGTCTCGCATTCTTCGGCAATGTCATCGAACCTCCACTCGAACAAGTGCACGATCACGCTTCGACCTGGAAGTATATTTGGCTCCTTGTTCGTACCATAGACGCTGTGCCAGAGGATGAACAGTGTAGAAGTCAACCGTAGCAACATCTCAGACGTCCACATCGTTTGGTTTGGACGCCGGCACCCTGTATACAGCCAACAAAAAAAGGCAGATGAACTCGTTTTCCCGTGGCGTTCTTGCTTGCTTACTTGTTCTTTGAATATCACTCCGACGCCTGTCCTCAGATAAAAAGAGCAATGTCTTCTTTCTTTTCGTTGGTCCTTAGGTTACACCCGCCGATGTCTCTTCAATTGAGTTGCTTCATCAGCTTCTGTAATTATCGAAGGTTTTGAGGAAAATACATGCACCATTCTGCCAGAAAATGCGATCGTAGCCGCCGCGCTTTCCCTTTTGAAGGGATTCTGGAGTGTACCGGAGAGGCTTTTGCTTATCGCAACATCGCATCACACGTGGCTTATTTACCGCAGAGAGAGTCATATTATCCCCTTTGGCGGGAATCCCCTCTTCCGTGCCGAATCGTAGAAGGAAAATAAACAGAAAAAACTATTCACTCTTCTGCTTACGATAAACCTCCACCTAGCTGACTTTAATGAGTGCTCTTATGAATAAAACTTCGTTACGCGAGTGTTCTGCTAGTCAGCTTGCGCACTTTATCTGCTACCTTTAACCACGCTTCTGCAAATACAAACACCGGGCGTAATGCTCGAACGTGACAGCTAAGATTCTTGGCGATCAGTCGTCTTCGCGGCCAAGATATTGCTTGTGTTCTTAATGTTCACATAACGGAACACATAACTTTATCAAGCGTTTCCTTTTATTCGGGCCGTGAATGCCGTTAACAAGGTTCTTATTGTATCTTAGAGCAATTGATCAAGCACTGTAATTATACCGTGAGAAATGTGAAGCATTTGCAGGGCCAGAATGGTCTGTCAGAAAGCAACCCCTCCGATAAACATCACCTATCATTGGGGAGTCCTAGTATAGCGATAAATCATTGCGTTCGGACAAACATGTTCACTGCGCAAAGACTTTCCCGAACGCTATCAAAGTACATTTATTATATTTTGAAACAGCAATATTGCAAGATAAATACTACACGTTGCACTGGTAAGATTTTAAGCGATGCCGATGTTGTAAGCAGACTTTCGCAACAAAGAATACTGGCACGTCCCGTGTTGTCGCAATGAACATCGCAAACAAGTGCTTCGTCATGCACTTGCATATGTATTGCATGAACTAATCTAAATATATATATGCTGAAAAATGCAGTTGGCGTAGAAAGGGAAAGCATTTTTTATTGTGATTGCTTTCTTTGGGACTATTGCATTTCAACGGTTTGTAACTTGCTGTAGAGATCTTCATTTTCTAATGTGTTGTATAAGACGCGATGTTCATTTGAACTTTTGTACACTTGTTTTTGCACTGTTATTGCCATTAGTATTCTTACTTAAGTCTTCTTGTATGCCCTGTACAAGGGGGGGGGGGAGGGGGGGCACGGGCACACGATTTAATTGTATTTCAAGTTTCGCCCGCATAGTAATGGTTCAAATTAACCGAACTTGAACTTGAATTTAACGCATCCGGTGCTAGCTTCGTGAAGTCTATCGAAAGTTACTCTCCGAGAATGACTGTCTCAAAATATCGCCCATGATGTTCCCTCGTGTAATTACGGCTGCTGCTTCTGCAGTTTTGCGCGCGTTGCGTGTTCCTATATTGTCATCTAGAACTCCCATGCATATGAACGCCTATGTAGCATATGCTCGCACTTAGAGTTATGTATACTCATGCACGATATACTTGTAGTTCTCATGTATTTCACATTCTGTGGTCCCCTTGTACACATCCAGATTGCTGTCTCCCTTTCGCGTGACCGTGTTTCTTCCTGCACGCGTTTCGTTGAGCAACATTTGGACACGTAGTCACGCGTCGTTATTGTGACACGCCTATACTAGCTGCTTTCACGCGCGCACACAATGGGCACACATCACAGCCCTGTATTGGGAAAGGCGCCCGTTCGGCGCGGTGCACCGCGGTTACGGCGCTCGGCTGCTGACCCGAAGGACGCGGGTTCGATACCGGTCACGGCGGTGGCACTTCGATGAAGGCGATATGCTTGAGGCCCGTGTATTGTGCGATGTCAGTGCACGTGAAAGAACACCTGATGGTCGAAATTTCCGGAACCCTCTACTACGGCGCCCCTCATAATCATATCATGGTCTTGGGACGTTTAACCCCAGATATTATTATTATGGTAAAGTGGCCAATATTAAGTGATGCCTCCACCCAGTATTGCAATATGCCCGGGCTGAGTGGCTACAACTGAAATACACACGAAAAGTTCCGACCAACGCACCACTAACTAAAGGCAACAGTGCAGCACCAGCACGAGGGTGAAGTACAATCGACGGGACAAAGGCTTAAGTATTATCTACTGGCCCAGTCAGCCACAATGTGTCACTAACAACTCTCCTGTAAAAGGTATTGTTTGACAGGGTAGCTTCACCTTAACAAACGGTAGGAAGGCATTCATAAAACCAAGTTATCTCGGAAAGAAGGTCGCGATATCGCCGCCACTGACTCGACGATACTATTTTAACAATCGACACGCCTCGTCAGCATGCCAGACGAGATTTATTGCCTATAGGTAGTTCACCGACACATGCTTACAAGTATGAAATTATTTCACCAGTCTGCTTTGCTTTTCATTCCGTTTTTACTATAGAGGCTGAGGACCGGGAATACCCATGCAGCGTTGCTTATCAAAAAGCGCACGTGCCTGCTGTTTTCTACTGGACGTCATAAAATCGCATCATATTTATATAAAACGCGTAACTATTTACGTTTGGCTCACTCTCCCCAAATTTCAAAATTGGAGGACGAGAAGAGCAAGTTTCACCGTAAAGGAAAAAAATAAAGCGAGTATATACTGGTCAAATGGGGGTTCAGTTTTATATTCAGTTCAGTTCAGTTTTAAATGGGGGTTCAGTTGCCGCCGTCCCAGTGGGCACGGCGGCAACGCATGGACGATGTGCTCAAACAAGTTTCTGCTTTTTCAACAGATCTTCGTCGTATGCGCTTCATTCCATGGGAACGCACGGAGCATGCGCCTAGCCGATTCAGCCGGTGCTGCGGATTCTGCTGATTTGGAACAGCGCCCCTGGATCGACAACCTCGACACCAGGAACCATGGTGGAACAGCACCGTGGGAAGACCGTATAAAGCAAGCACCGTCGTCGGCAGCGTCCAGTGGGCACGGCGGCAATGCATGGACGATGTGCTCAAACAAGTTTCTGCTTTTTCAACAGGTTAGTTCATACTCGAGCTATAAGAGCGACAATCGTTTCCTCGTAGTGCTGCCGTGCCCACGGTTGTTTATTTCTGCCAACAACCTTGTGCAAGAGTTGTGTGAAGGTCAAAAAGGCAATTCAAGCCAACCTAAACGGCCTAAGCGATAAACTTAAGGCCCTGGAAGACATTGTACAGCTTTGCAGGGACCAAGCGGCAGGTCTTGCTGAGCTAAAAGAGACAACCGAGAGGTTCAATTCAGCTTTAGAGAAACAACAGGAAAAACTTGCCGGTTTAGAAGACAGAATGCGGCGAAACAATCTAATGGTGTTCGGAATATCGGAGAGTGACAATGAAACTTCAGAAGAACTCGACAAAAAAGTGATTGTTGAAATTCTGAAGAAAAAGCTAGGTGTTAACTTGAAAACAACCGAGAGGATGCACAGAATTGGCAAACCGCATAAGACTACATCTGCAGAGGGAAATTCAAAGCCTCGTCCGGTAATACTGAGGTTTTATGATTATAAAGAAAAAAAAGGTGTTTCAAAACTGCGCGAAATTGAAAGGAAGTGGCATTTCTGTCAGCGACGACTATTCGAAAGAAACACTGAATAAGCGCAGGCTACTCTGGAAGTCTGCGTTGAAAGAAAAAAGAAGAAGGCTCGCGAGTGCGCCTTAACCGCGACAGGCTTACTGTAGATAACAATGTCTATGTATGGGATTATTCCAAGAATAGCCGTGTCAGGATACGGCAATTCCCGAAAACCAAACAGACACAGTCAAAGTCTACACCGACATAGAGCCACCGTTGAACCGATACCGTCTTACCGGAAACAGATATTCGACTTATAAACCTTAATGCTCGAAGTCTCGAAAATAAAATCGGCGATATAGAATATGTGCTAGCCAGTTATGACCCCCATGTAGTTATTGTTAGCGAAACATGGCTGCGACCTGAAATACAAGATTGCAGCGGTTACCTCCAGGTTTCAAGATCATACGTAATGACCGAGACTCTAGGGGAGGAGGTGTTGCAATTATACTGCAGGAAAGTATTGAATGCATAAGGTTAAACGGTATCCCTAACCACGAGAGCGCTTGGTGCCAAATCAAATTTGAACTGCTTTAGTCGTAATAGGAGCGATCTATAGATCGCCTAACGCTTCGATCGAATACTTAGAGGCCCTGCAAAACTACTTAGAACAAGAAAAGGCACGGAACCAATGGTTAATAATTGCCGGGGATTTTAATTTACCGGGGGTTGACTGGAGCACAATTAACATAGAATCACGGGAACGAGCTGACTGTGAAGTGTTGCTTGACATTGCATTCGCTAACGATTTAACTCGGGTAGTAGAGGAAAGCACGCGAAAAACGGGAACTGTGCAGTCCATATTAGACTTAGTATTTCTGGATGGTCGGTTTGAAAATTATCAAGTAGCAGTTCAAGATGGCATATCAGACCATCAACTTGTGTTTGTACAAATCAAAACCAATGTTCCTGCAGGGAATGTTAAAGAATGCATTGTACACGCCCCCCAATTTTGCAAAAGCTGACGACACGAGCATTATAGATTAGGGTAAAGTGGGGCAAAATGAGACAAAAATTTAAAAATTGTGAATAATTATTTTCATTTCACTCTTTACCCTCAAACGTCAATGCAGAAAATTTCCTTTGGGTACAAGGTATGTGCTACATAAATATAACCATGTTGCCACTGTCAAAAAGTTTATTTTAAAAAGAAATAAAAAAATGCACCAGATGTCTCATTTTGCCCCAACCTGCTGGGCAAAACGACACTGTGAAAAAAAAATATTAAACCGTCAGTTTTTGCAGTAGAAGCACTTGAAATTAAACTCCATGGGCCCTCACGCAGCCTTCATGACCCCAGTCCTTGCACTCCACGTATTGAATGCAGACAGAATCCGGTGCTGTTTTGCTCCAAAACTCCTTGCAGATGAAACACCACCAGTCTTTCTTTGTGCTATTGTTGTATTTTGTTGAAAGCTTGCACTTCATTGGATTATTCAACGATTGGACGCTAGATATGTTCCGACGCATCTTCGCCTCCTTTTGCCGTTTTGGTGCAGAACTGCACGGGCGTTTCGTGGCTTTCAGCTTCGTCAGCCGGGCTTCGTGAGGCGATGAATTTAAAACAGTGCTAGATTTGAATTTTCTCGCGCTTCTTTTTTTTAATTTCGTATTGGAGGAAAACTCAATGCCGAGACTTGTTTGTGAACGGCTTGACTTGGAGATTCTTCGAATTTTGCGTTCGCCTCTTGAGAGCATCCTTGGGAACGCGGAAAATCCTCGATGCAGCGCGAATGGAGTGAGTGTCCTGAACAGCAATCAGTGCTTTTTCACGTCGTTTTCCTCCCAGGAAGCTCTACATGATATTCTCTTGTGCGTCCGAACCCTCCTAAACAATAAAATATAATATATAATTAGTGTAAGTAAATGGTTCACTTGAAAGGCACCCTCTAAGGCAATTCAATGCCTTTTTCTCGCGTTTTGCCCCCCCCTCACATGCCCAAATTCAAAAAAAATGTCGCCTTTGGCCCCGCGCACCAAATGAACTAAAATTTTGGTGGTATGTAGCTAGTAGTATAAAGTAATAATATAAATACTTACGTTTTTGTACTGACGCCAGAGTAGCTTCATGCACGGGTCCGAAAATTTGGCCGAGAATTTCGCCCCTTTGTGACGGGTCACGAACACACTGACACCAGCCGCGTATTTTTTCCCACGCGAACGCTGTGAGCAATCATCAACTTTTACACATAAAAAGGTGGGCAACTACCAGCACCTCTCGCTGAAATATAGAAACAAAGAAAATTGTTTTCTGTATTAGCTATGGTCGGCAAAGCCAATATGTCGCGTTTTGCCCCGTGTCTCATTTTACCCCGCCTTGCCCTACTTATCACTTCATCTAGACAGTCTGAGCTCTGACGATGACGTCAATGCATTGTGGGCAAGATTCAAAACCATTATCTTGCAGTGTGTAAATTCATTCGTACCACTAAGAAAAAAGAGAAGAAATAAGCGTAATCCTTGGATTACGCGAGAGATTGTTCGTCTGAAGCGAAATATAGGAAGGCAAATGAAAGCGCAAAAGCGTGCAAAGATAGCTGACCTATCTGCAGAGTTGCGTATAAAGCTTAGGCAAGCAAAAAATAAATATTACGAGGAAACACTTACGGACTTCATGGTGTCTTCCCCGCAATAGTTTTGGCGTCACTTGTCACAAACCGCTCCAAATCAATACAGCATTGCTGTTGACGATGAAATCATAACCGACTGTTCAAAAATTGCCTCCTACCATAATAAGTTCTTCCAGTCTGTTTTTTCAAATGTTTCTAGCTGTACTTCTCCTGCTACACTTACATCACTTTCACACGTGTCAGATATGCCAGAAGTACGAATCAGCTATGAAGGGATACTATCGCTACTTTTAAACATTAAAGAACAAAAAATCTGTTGGTCCGGATGGAATTCCCAACGCCTTTTTGCGACGATACGCTAAATGGGTGGCTCGGTACTTAGAAATTATCTTTCATGCATCCTTGCAGCAAAAACAGGTCCCAGACGGCTGGCTTGTTGCAAAAGTTATCCCGATACACAAAACCGGAGCCAAGCAGAATATTGAAAATTATCGACCAATTTCTTTAACTTGCGTCTGCTGCAAATTTCTCGAACACATAATATCAAAAGCAATATATAAGTACCTAGAAAACACGAAAGCGCTACATTCCAATCAACATGGCTTCCGGCAAAAACTGTCAACTGTAACGCAGCTTGTTGAAACCATTCACGACTTTTCAAAAGCAATAGATAATGAAAAACAGGTTGATGCAATATGCCTTGATTTCTCAAAAGCCTTTGATAGGGTTCCCCATAACGAGCTAATTATAAAACTGAAAAACCTTGGAAAAAAACAGTAATATAGTGGAATGGATAAGGTCGTATCTGTCACGCAGGACACAGTACGTGGACATAAACGGTCACCAGTCCGATCGTTTAACAGTTACTTCCGGCGTCCCCCAGGGTTCTGTCCTGGGACCGGTATTATTTCTCGTCTGTATTAATGATATTTGTTCGGATATGAGTGACGATGTTACTGTGCGGCTTTTCGCCGACGACTGTTTATTTTATCGGGAAATATCTACCCACAGCAATCAAAAAATTCTCAGCGACGCACTAGCGTTTGTTGGAAAATGGTGTGAAACCTGGAAAATGCCGCTAAATAAAGAAAAAAACTTTGTTTTACGCGTCACAAACAAGGTGAAGCACGTCCTCAACTTTGATTATCAACTAAGCACCACTGCACTAGCTACCGTGAACAAATGTAAATACTTAGGAGTGACAATATCTAAACACCTCAACTATAACACATATCAATAATATTTGTTCTGCCGCTGCAAAGAAACTATGGTTCTTACGTCACAAATTAAAGCTCGCTCCAGCATCAGTAAAATTAACAGCGTATATAACAATAGTAAGGCCTACACTAGAATATGCAAGCATCATATGGGACCCTTATCAGAAATGATTAATCAATAAAATTGAGCGAGTGCAAAGAAGGGCGGCTAGATTTATTCTTTCAAAGTACTCCCGAACTCATTCTGTGACAGAGATGCTGCGAGAATTAAACTTACCTACCCTTTTGGAACGCCGTCACATAGCCAGACTAAAATTCTTGTATTTGCTTTCTCGAAATACATTTAACTTCGATGTAGCGCAGTACCTTATTCCACGACATGTTAGAAACCTACGAAGTGACTACCGCAGAAATTTTCTAATCCTCCAATCTCGTGTATACACATATGCATACTCTTATTTCCCTGGAACCATAACAGACTGGAACGATTTACCGGAGGCTATACGGGATTGTGAAACATTAGAAAAATTTGAATCCAACGCTACGAAATATGTTTTGAGTAAATCTTCTTAAATGCTGTCCTTTTTTTTTAAATAATGCGAGTGAATGTAGCTTATATCACATATTTCATGAGAGTTGTATTGTGATGTGTATTGTGATGTATTGTGATGCATAATACTGTGAAGTAGGTGATGTATGTATAACGTAAGTTGTAGAACGAAATATCGGTTGCAAAGTTTTTTCTTTCTTTATCGCCTGTGCATTGCAGCTTTGTTTGACGTGATGGTCATTACGTCAGATTTTTCTTTTTTCACTACTTATGTATAATGACACATTGCGAATTCTAGATCTCATGTATAAGCTGTGCTTTGCCAGTTCATGTCAACAATTATTGATTTGTGTGAGATTTGTGCCCCACCCCTGTAACGGCCCAATCGGCCAACAGTACCTGGAAATAAATAAAATAAATAATATAGTAAGGAAGCAGCATAGGTCCGCAAAACATGTGGAGCTCACTCAGACTCACTCATGAAATATATTTTGCGCTTGGGACTCACTCGAACTCAGATTCACCATACTTTTTCTCAACCAGACTCAGATTCCCTAGAATTTTTCCCAGCCGGACTCACTCGGACTCAGACTCACGAAAAGTTTTGCCAGCCGGACTCACTCAGACTCAGAGTCACGGCTCTATCTGAGTCTGAGTGAGTCTGGAGTGAGCCCACTCATGAGTCCGTTAGCGTACAACTGGGTTCCTCGAACTTGGTGTCATTCTCTTTAACACCAATATCCCGCGTACAAGGTGTTCTACTTTGCGCATTTTGATCTCGTACCTTCAAATATGGGATATCAGTGGTTTAAATTCAGTAAGGACGTTTGTATAGAAGGGATAAAATATTTTAAATGAAATATTTAAAATTTCCCGGGAAATAGATTTTGAGAGCGGGGGGGGGGGGGGTCATGGCACCCCTCCTCCTCCGTAATTCCCACCTCTAATCAATAAATACTAAGGTAGCGTATGAACGCTGGTGCTTTGAAGTATGCGTGAGTGTAAACGTGAGCCTACGTAAGGCTGATAGTAATGGCAATGATAAGTAAGTAGAACTATAGATCGGCAAAAAAGTGTAGAGCTCACTCAGACTCACTCAAGGAATACATTTCGGACTTAGGGCTCACTCGGACTCCGACTCACCAAAATTTTTCTTAACGGGACTCACCCGGACTCAGACTCACTAAACTTTTTCTCAACCGCACTTACTCGGACTGAAACTCACCAGAATATTACTCAGGCGGACTCCCTCAGACTCGGACTCACGGCTACATCTGAGTCTGAGTGAGTCGACTAATGAGCGAGTTTGCCGACCTATGGGAAGCAGCCTAAAAAAGAGAAGAAAAGGAAAGGAAAAGAAAGGAAAAGGTGGGGGGTACTTCTGGTGTCAACTGTTTTGCTCACGATAACAGGACAGATGCGGAGGCATTTGCAATATTTTGATTGCCGTGGCGTTAAAGAAAATGGCTCCATTACTCTTTTGAAAGAAATGCGATACACGAGAAAGTGGGTAGCAACAGAAAGTGAGAATCTCATAGTAATAAAGGTTAAATACTTTTGAGAAAATGCTTAGGCGTAACTGGTCGTAGTGGTGTACCTCCTATCGCGATTATATTCAAACACTTAATTTAAAACGTTCGTACTTATTGGGAGGACTGTATGGAACTTGCCGCTTCCTCCTACCTGGCGCTTGAGTGTGACCGGAGCTTTTCTGATGCTTGGGAACAGTATTCGTAGAGAATGCGAACAGAAATGAAATGATACAAATGAAATGATAGAAATGAAATTATGCAAATTATGGACGGACAGACGGACGGACAGACGGACATCTGGACGGACGGAGGAACATCTGGACGGACAGACGGACATCCGGACGGACATCTGGACGGACATCCGGACGGACGGACGGACATCCGGACGGACGGACATCCAAACGGACGGACGGACGGACATCCGGACGGACATCCCAACGGACGGACGGACAGACGGGCATCCGGACGGACGGACGGACATCCAAACGGACGGACGGACATCCGGACGGACGGACACCGGACGGACAGACGGACGGACATCCAAACGGGCGGACGGACGGACATCCGGACAGACGGACATCCGGACGGACGGACACCGGACGGACGGACGGACATCCGGACGGACGGACGTACAGACGGATATCCGGACGGACGGACGGACATCCGGATGGACGGACGGACGGACATCCGGACGGACGGACGCACAGACGGACACCCGGACGGATGGACATCCGGACGGACACCGGACGGACGGACAGACGGACATCCGGACGGACGGACGGACATCCGGACGGACAGACGGTCGGACACCGGACGGACAGACGGACGGACGGACACCGGACGGGCGGACGGACGGACATCCGGACGGACGGACATCCGATAGGACAGACGTACATCCGGACGGACGGATATCCGGACGGACATCCGGATTGACGGACGGACGGACATCCGGACGGACAGACGGACGTCCGGACGGACAGACGGACGTCCGGACGGACATTCGGACGGACGGACGGACAGACGGACATCCGGACGGACGCCGGACGGACGGACACCGGACGAACGGACACCGGACGGACGGACACCGGACGGACGTGAGCATGAGACATTAAAGGCTTTCGCCTTAATAATTAAAAAATACAAGCGAACCATCGCGATTAACTAGGGTATAAACAATACGACGGCACGTTTCAGCTCCGCTGGTTAACCTTGTGTACGGTGCGCTTAAAAGATGATTTTTTATGGGTAGGCTATGGTTCCAGAATCTTCCATTCATGGCGTAGATTGGGTCCTACAACTATCTCATTTTCTCGATTAGCAAAAAAGGTCCTGTGTCTAATATAGACGTTCTACGCATTCTCAAACATGTCTCCCAAACGCAAATCGTAGTCTGCCTTTAGTCTCCCTTTACAGATTTCTCTGCTTGTTTCTTCACCGTCAAAACCACTTAACCTCTGGAAGAAATGCAGGGTAGAACTAAGCTGTCAAATCTCGTGATACATGCTTTGGAACCTCGTGGAGCATTGTGAAAGCGATTCAGCCCTTGTCGCGACATGGATTTATTCGTTTCGTGTGCAAAAGGTTATTTAGTTGACTTAAAGTAGATGAATCTTGCAGCCTTAGACAAATTCAGGCTAACACACAAAAATATTTGGAAAGTTTACATCACATAAACCCCAATCTATACTTAAACCAATGTCCGTGGTTCGAGTCGAAACCGACGTTGCAACACTTCACTTGGGAATGTCGGAGTAAACCTATGGAGGTACAGTCGCCTCTGACACTCACGATGCTGGGGGTGCCTGGGGAGGCCGTCCTCGCCCGAACTGACCTGAAGACCCAAAGGGGTCTCCTGGATCAAGCCGGGCGAGCAGCGGCGGCCACTGTGTCCATAAATGGGGAAACCGCCGTTGGCCCTTCTACTATTTATTTTCTTTCTTCTAAATAATCGTTTTATCATCATCATCATCAGTTACCCTAGAGCGAATTTCAAAAAAAAATTGTAGGTGCTCCTCAGGACCTTAATAAAGTTCCTTGTCTGTCTGTCTGTATAGTCAAAGAATAATTTCACTACAGCAAGAGGCGCCGCGAGAACTCGCCGAGAAACTAGTGTTAATTCGATCGCGTTTTTTTTTTTCAGATTAGAGCGTAAAGATTATGCCATGCGAACCGCAACGCAAAACAACTAAAATTTGACTCAGCAACAAACCCAATAACCTGCTTATGCCGCTATCTAGAAATGCTCACAAAGATGCTGAATGCGGGCTTCTCACAGAAATCAATATTTTTGGCATTCTCCTCTAGACGCATGTACACATGTTAGGAAACTTTAGTATATAGCATGCCTTATAGATGAATAGGCGGTTTACCATGATTTTCAAGGTTCACTAGCTCTAGGATACGGATTTAGAGGCTCTTAAAAATTACCCGGAAAACTGTTGCAGCTTCACAGTATCTTCGAAAGTGATTAATGGACGAATGTCTACAGCAGTGCAAGAAAGAAGACACGTCGTTAAAGCTCTAATTCCTGAAAAACAGTTGATGCTGTGTATGACTGCATCTGCGAGTGCTTCTGTAAGTACTTAATGCGAGTAACTCAAATATTTCTTACTGTGCAAAGCGAGTACCTTCTAGCAGACATTACAAAAATATTGTCTAATGCTCCATATTCGGAAGCTGAGATGTTGGCGTAGGATCTACTGCGGTTGTCTTATCTCAGTCTTACCTGAATTACCACTCTGGATAACGCCAAAGCCGATGGTTTCACTTTCAATCACCAGAATATAGAAGCGAAAGAGTGAAAAATATTACCTGCTCGGCTCGACATTTTCATATTATCAGAGGTGGTCCAACTGTGTCATTTGCGCCAATTTACTAAAATCCTTTCTCTCTGCGCCTTACTTCCGTCATTCAGGTGCACCTTGCGCCAACTGCAGTTCATTATTACGCAAGTAGAAACGGAAGTGGAGCATGTCCGACCCACAAGAGCCTTGTACTGGCACAACATAATGACAGCTTATCCCCGTTGCCGTGGAATCCCCCCCAATCTCCCTATTTCCGCCGATGCAATTATCTCAATTTAATCGGCATCACCAAAGCATGCGCATGTGAACTTCGTTGTTGACGGCTCGGCATGTTGCCTGTGATCTGCGAAGTCATCGCTCTCGATGAGGAACTGGCGGTGGAGTCGTCGTTGTTTCCCGATCCGCCATGCTTATCGTATTGCAGCGCACGCCTGCCATGCAGCTACCGTTTTAGGCAACGCGCACAGTAAAAAGCATTTTCACGTAAAGAAAAATGCTACTTGTCAATCGCGTTGTTGGAGGTTCGTCGGTATGTCAACCGTAACTCTAAGCGTAAGTGCCCGTTTAGCACGCGTACGGCGTCAAGTGGTGCCACTGCTGCTAACGTGCATCGAAGCGATTCACGCACGCCTTGATTGCAAAATCGGCATATCGTGATAGCAAACCAGCGCGCATAGAAACTGAATCACGCGGACATCGCGCCATGAGCCACATTAACGTTTTCGCGCAGTTTCCCCTCATTATGGATTACCAACTCGCCAAACAGTCTGTTCTTCTGAACCACAATTATACAGGACTGCGCTCACGTCTCTGTTATCAAACGTCCTTTAAACAGCCAATATTTATTTATTTATTTATTTCGATTACCCTCAGGGCACATGAAGGCGTTACAGAGGGGGTGGGTAATACAACAAAAAATGCAGTAAACATAGAAAATCAAAATACAAGTCAGTGAGAATACATGTTTTAACAACAAAATATTATTTAAGGCACGTAACATAATCTGTCAGTGCAGCTTTGAATGATGATGCGTCTTCAATGCAGGCGATGGAGGAGGGGAGGCGGTTCCACTCGGCACTGGTTTTTGGCAGAAAGGAGTCGGAAAAAACATTAGTGCGACAGAGAGGAGTAAAAACTTTATGCTCATGATGAAGACGTGACGATATGTATGACGGTTGTGATATGAGTTCCTGTTTAATTGAATTGTTCGGGTGAAGAATTTTTTGCAAAAGGCATAGACGAGAAATTTTTCTTCTAAGCTACAAATCATGTAGTCCGAGATCTCATTTCATTAATGAAACGCTAGCTGTGCGGCAATAGTTCGACATAAAGAAACGTGCTGATCGATTTTGAACGGACTCAATAATGGTTTTTATAGTTTTTAGACCAGGGTCCCAAACAGAAGACGCATACTCGAGTTTGAGTCTAATGAGTGCTTTGTAAACTAGCAATTTTAAAAGGCATGGGGCATTTGAAAAATTTCTGCGTATGTACCCTAGTGATTTATTGGCATTGTTAGCGATGTATTGAATGTGTGTATGCCAAGAAAGGTTATTCGTTATGTGAATTCCGAGATACTTATACGAGGTTACGTACTCAAGGTTGATGTTATTGATAGCATAGCTGAAAGGAATGGATGCATCAGAGCGACGTGAAACAGATATAATTTTGCATTTCGTGGGATTTAATAACATTAGTCTTTGTGAGCACCACTTTGATATGTTATCTAGCTCGGACTGAAGAATGAGGTTATCATGCAGATTAGTTATTTCACGCTATACGACACAATGGTCAGCGAAAAGTTTAATGGAACTATTAATAACGGTAGGTAAGTCATTAATATATATTGGAAATAGCAAGGGTCCCAAAACAGAGCCTTGAGGAACGCCTGACTTCACGTCACAGTGGGGGGATGCGGCATCATTAGCGGTTACAAATTGAGTACGGTTAGTTAGAAAACATTCTATCCACTTCAAGATGTTAGGGTCAATATTAAGAGTACTCAGTTTAAGAAGTAGTAAGCGGTGAGACACCTTGTCAAAAGCCTTAGCAAAACCTAAAAAAATGCAGTCTATAACCTGTCCTTTATCTAAGGACATAGATAAAATATCGTCGTGAATCGCCAAAATAGGCGATACAAATTGCTCTCAGCCTGCAAAACTTCCTGATTTCGAACTCCCTTGTTATAAATAACGATTGCAAGCGTGCTCAACGCAGTCACTGTGCGCCCAAAAAATGCGCAATAATTAGTCTGGAGCACCGCCGCTACGCCGGTTTCTCGGTAATCACAGACTCCGTAAATACGGACTTGGCTTGCGGTGGCTTCTTTATACCTAAACTGCAATGCGAAATTTGTCCGCTAAATTATTAAACGTGAACCTACGCTTTTCTTATACAGCCGGCATCGCTTTCCTATATCCTTGATGCTCCTTTCAAGGTTCAAGCTGCTGGTTTCAGCATGACAGGAGTCCTGTTTTTACTGCTTGCAGTGTCAAATTGCTTCTTGGGGATCTTGCGATATGCATGTTGTTGTTCCCACCTGTTGCAGCGGACCTTAACCCAATAGAAAACGTCTGGGGTCCTGTCAAACGACAACTGGCGCCTATCGGTTTCTCGCACAAAGCTATACATGTAAATCTATACCGATTAGCCTTAAAGAAAAGTTTTCAATTTAACGAAAACTTCGCCCCGATCCCAGGTCAAGAATGAATTTTCCGTCAGTTTGCAAACATTCTTCTTTTTTTCTTCATTTTTGAAACTTATGAGGATTTCCTGTTAGCTTTGCACTAAAAGCCGCTGGATCCCAAGTTTATTATTTCATAGCACATATGAATGGACGCAGGACACGTGAACCGAGGACAAGCAATAGAGGCATACATGAGTTCCTTGAATGGAAGCTGCAGGCTAATCTTATCGCATATGTCGGTTTCAGAAAAAAGTGACGCAGAGCCTGTTTTTCGCGCAGTGGAAACTGCGGGAACAAAGCTTGTACAAAGTGCGGCGCATGGCACTGGCAGTACAAGTTACGTGTGTTCGTCACGATATCATCGCTCGGTGCTACCGCGGTGACTGCAGAAGTGGTGCTATTCTGCATATTGTCATATTCCGCCATTGGTCAACTCTGATTGGCCCAGGGGGGATGCTGCCTTACCATTACGAAATTTGACGAGATGGCAGAATTTGACAGTGTCCAGGAGAGCATCCAAGTGGTATCTAGCACTTTCTCTGGCGTTCCGGTGCACGCGCACTTGAAGCGAGTGAAAGAGCAGGCTGGCAAGTAAAGAACAATGCGCGCTTATAGTGCGCGCTCTCCAGCTTTGCGAGTAGCTGTCAGAAGGTGCCGCGGTGCTACTCGCTCCATGCTCCTGGAATGTTGAACGCGACTGTACACTAACTAACGCAGTTTTCTATTCTGACGTCTTGTTAAGAGGAAGGACAACGAAATAATAAGAAAAAAAACAGCTGAGAGCACAGAAAAAGCATTCTGACTCAGGAGAAAATGACTTGATAACGCAATATCTGATAACGCAACACCGACTTGCAAACAGAAAATTGTGCGTGAAGGCTCCTTTCAGTATAATGAAAAGTTGCGCGAACTCGTTTTGATGCACGATGTAGGGAGGCGTGAGAAACATTGTCCGCAAAAATGGGACACAGAACGAGGCGCCTCTTTTTCAGCTGTCTTTGCCGGCCCGTTTTTTTTTTCTTCTTTTGCCCGAATGATCCATAAGCCCGTGTGCACTTTATTGGTCTATAGTTGTATATCCCCTGATAAAATACATTACCGCGGAATGGATCCTCTTTCGTCACCAGCAGTCCAGTGCCGAGTGTTTTCTCAGAATGCCGGAGACAGTCAGTTTCAGTGCACTTGAAGCGTGGTATGAAAGCAGCTACCTATGCGATTTTGTGATGGGATGCTTTAGAAGGCTCATCATTTTTTCTGATCTGTGGCAGGCACGTAACTTATGCTAATCGAGTGCTGTGCGTGGGAACTCTAAACTAATGGTACAACATGGCGCGCTATACTTTGGAGACGTTCTCGTAGCATGGACTGCAAAGACATCCAGACAATTTAATTCAACGAAACCACAAAGTAATATTATAAGGCGACAAGAACATTAACGCTTCAAAAAAGAGTGAAATTACATTTCGAGTACCTAGCAAATACGGCTAACTAAAAGCAACGCAGCGCAGCGCAGGTGGCTCTCTCGTATACCTTGACGTTGGTCCTTGCTTGGATGCGTAGTGAAGCAGGTATCTATGGTAAAGAAACATGGCTAATCAGGAGGTTTCATGACTTGCGGTACTCATAAATATTGCATCGATCAATCGATGCAATCCTTGTGCATCGATTTTTCAGGAACAAGCGCTTGACCACATGACAAGCCCATCGACCTTGTCGACAGGGCTTGTCATGTTCCAGACGGTCTGAGTGCTTATTAGCTTTGCTGCAGCTACGTCACTCATGCCAGTTAGAGGAAGTGTTGAAAGCGCTTCTACCGCAAAGCAATTAGCGGTATCCAGTAGGGTGCATTGGTTCCGACGCTTAAATGCTGATTTATTGCGGTGGTATCAGCATTTGCGGGCTTAATGGCTTCAGCGTGGTAGGCGTGCTCGTTAAATATCATTCAGATGCTCGCTCATTGTGGTTTTTCGTCTCTTTTCACAGGACTTCAGCAATGCTTTTAAAAAGCGGCTTCATTCTCCCAGTTTCTTGTTTTGCAATGTGCACCGCCTACAAGCGCGCGTCTTGTGGTATTGCAGGAGGAGGAGGAGGTAACGCTTCAATGACCAAAGGATTCGTGCACGTACGACCCAGGGTTCCCACACGACCACACGGCGCTATGCGTTGATGAGTTCATGTAGTTGCGTTGCCCAATGCCTCGTATAATCGTTAATTATCGTCATCATCATCAGCCTGATACGCCGAATGCAGGGAAAAGGCCTCTCCCATGTTCCGCCAATCAACCCGGTCCTGCGCTTGCTGCTGCCACGTTATACCCGCAAACTTCTTAATCTCATCTGCCCACCTAACTTTCTGTCTACCCCTCGCGCGTCTGCCTTCTATTAGAATTCAGTCAGTTACCCTTAGTTACCCGTGGTTATCCTGCTTACGTGCTACGTGCCTTACTTATGCCCATTTCTTCTTCTTGATTTCAATTATGATGTCTTTAACCCCTGTTTGTACCGTGATACACTCCGCTCTCTCCTTGTCTCTTAAGGTTACATCTGTCATTTTGCTTTCCATTGCTCGCTGCGTCTTCGTCAATTTAAGTTGTACCCTCGTTGTGAGCCTCCAGGTTTCTGCTCCGTACGTAAATACCGAAGCAAGGCCATTAATTATGGCTGGTTTTAACAAAACAACCCTGCGCGATCGGGATTCCCGTAAATTTTCGGAGTTCTATATATTGACCACAATAGTATTCTGCGGACCCAGATTGGCACAAGTGAACCTTGGCCGGAGCCGTAAAATTGAGACACGCGGCGCTGCGTTTTTTTTTTTTTTTTCGAGTGCGCTGATAACGAGAATGTCAAGAAGATAATAATAATAATAATAATAATATCTGGGGTTTTACGTCCCAAAACCACGATATGATTATGAGAGACGCCGTAGTGGAGGGCTCCGGAAATTTTGACCATCTGGTGGATTGCCAAGAAGATGCCATTTTGCAAAGCAGGGGTGGCCGGCGGACCGGCGGAAAGCAGCAAATCTTGCTGTTCGCTCATCCGAAAGCCCACATTTGAAAGAAGCGCTTGTTCCTTGTTTATCGGTAGATGTGGCTGTGCACACAATATACGTTTTTGTTTTAAATGCGAATGCATTTCTTAGTCGGGCTATGTCAGGCGGCGTTGTCCGGCGTTGTCCGGCGTTGGCCGGCGTTGTCCGCGGGGAGGAGGATAGGTTGAGGAGGCGTCCGCGCGCCGGCAGGTGTTATCTCTCCGCTCTCACTCTCTCTCCCATAGCAAAAGCTGCGGGCGCGCGCTTATCCTCGCCCCTAGCAAAGTGGAGAGGAGGAGCGCGCTCTGGCGCGTGAGGGCGCTCGCATCGCGGGAGCTCAGCGGAGCTACCGCGATAAAAAAAAAAAACAGGCGCTGCGCCGTGCTCCCGACCGGGCTGCAGAAATTAGGCGCCTTTTCCTTCTTCGAACCACAACCACCATATATAAATGGAGTGAAGCGCCCGCGAAATGCATTCGCATTTCCTCACGATTCCCTTCGGGGAGGTGGGGGCATTTTTTTTCTTTTTTACGTTGAAGTTGCGAGCAACCGTATCTTTATCGCAGTTGCCCACAAAAAGCTGCTTGTTCGAGTGTTTTCCGCCGGCCACCCCTGCATTGGAAATTGGAACGTGCTTGGCACTCTCGGTATCGGCGGGCCCGGGAAAAGCACAGCGCCGCTTGGGCCACCAGTCACTTGTGCAAATCTTTTTCCGTTGATAGTGTACGTACACGCGCATCGATCATGGATCAAACGTTCCCCAATTATTTGGAAGGCGTGGATATATGCTCGCGTGTCGACTCTGTCATAGCGGAAGTGGACAAACGGAAGCACATAATTAAAAAAGCCGGCAGATCCCACGCACTGTGGGAATCGATGTAATGCGAAGCAGCCAGCAAGGGGCAAATCGTGCTGGACATAATATGCATGCCATGATTTACATGTTAGGACCTCTCATTTATGTTCGTCATGCAGTCACGTAGCGCAATACCAATTTTGGTGTATATCAAGCTAGCGAACTGGACGCAAGCGCAGCATGAGCGTGGCCTGTAAAGTGCAATTTAGATGACATGCATGGCAAGATTTTCATGTTACCACCTGCCAGTTATGTTCGTTATACAGTCATGTCACTCAATACCAAATTTGGTGTATCTCAAGCTAACGAAACGGCCGCGAGCTTGTCATGAGCGTGTCATTCAAGTCATGTTGCACATGACATAAGATTTCCGTATGACCACTTGGCATTTAGGTTCGTTATACAGTCACGTCACTCAATACCAAATTTGGCGTACACCAAGATAGCGAAAGAAGAGATGAGTAGATGGTTTACTGTCAAGGTTTCTCCGCATCTGTGACAAGTGGGCTGCTGTTCTTTACGTAAAAGATAACTGTGGGTCAGGTGTGTATGCCCAATTCGTAGTCGGCAAAGAACCACTTCTATAAAGCGTTCCTGGTGTCTACAAGATTTCCATTCCCCAAGTATTGGTTTGATAACATGCAGTTTGTTGTTTACATTTGTATCCCATCTTAATTGCCACTGTTGGTTGAGTGCTCGTCGGAATGCTGCTATACAGTCTGTAGATGGTACTTCAAGATCTTCGATCGGTAATTTTATTGCCATGTATGCGCTCTTGTCTGCCCTTTCGTTTCCTTTTATACCGACATGGCTCGGAATCCAGCAAAATTTTATAACTTTCCCGGTTTCGCTTGCCTCTGCAATAATTCGCAGTATGTCTCCTACAATGGGGAGCTGCCATTTTTTTGATGCAAGTGATTGAAGTGCGCTTAAAGAATCACTGTATAAAACTGTTTGGTGGCTGTCGTCCTCTATTGCTTTTGTTACCGCTGTGTATATCGCGAAAAGTTCAGCAGTGAAGATCGAAGCGTGATTCGGCAAGTGTATGCTCTTTTCCCAGTCCACTCCAATAACTCCACAGCCGACGTGTTCGTGTGTTTTAGATCCGTCGGTGTATAATTCTGTGAAGCCCCGGTATCTTTCCTGCATAGTGTAGAACTCTTGGATCAAGTGTTCCTTCGGCGTTTCGTTCTTCTTGAATTTCGTTAGCGTAAAGTCACAGATGGCGGGCAGTATCTTCCACGGTGGTATAGCATGCGGTTTTTTCGAGACACATAAATGTTCTTGTGGAAAGTTCAGTTTTCGGCATAATTCTTCTATTCGGAGACAAAGCGGCTTCACAGCACAGGGTTTGTTAGTATAGAGGGTTCTTGCCTTGCATTGTGTAACAATGTTTAAACAAGGATGTGAAGGTAATGAGCGAATTTTTAGTGCATATGTTCCTAAAAGTAAACACCGTCTGTCGTCTAGGGATGGTTCGTTAGTTTCTACATACAGACTTTCAACTGGAGAGGTTCTGTATGCTCCAGTGGCTAGTCGTAGGGCATGATTATGTATGGGATCTAATCGTCGAAGGTATGATGGTCTCGCTGATCCATATACGACACAACCGTAGTCGAGGATGCTGCGTACCAATGATCGGTATAAGTGAAGTATGCATGTCCTATCCGAGCCCCAGCTTTTTCTAGATAGGATCTTTAGTATGTTTAGAGCTTTGTTTGCTTTTGCTTTCAGTGCATTTATGTGAGGTATGAAACTTAGTGTTTTATCAAAAACTAGGCCTAAGAACTTTTGTTCTTTTTTTACGGGCAGGTTATGTTTGTTTAATTGTAGATTAGGGTCAGGTTGGAGTCCTCTTTTACGCGAAAATAATACGGTTGTTGTTTTCTCGTTTGAAAACCTGAAGCCATTTGTATCGGCCCATTTAGACAGTTTGTTAATGGTCAGCTGGATCTGCCTTTCGCATGTGTTTGTGTTGCAAGAGCTGCAGGCAATTTGTAGGTCATCTACATAGATAGAATGTTCGACGGATCGGGGTATTACTTTTGCTACGGAATTCATTTTGACTATAAAAAGGGTTGTGCTTAAAATACAGCCCTGTGGTACCCCATTCTCTTGAGTGAAAGAGCGGGACAGGGTAGTGCCTATGCGGACTTGAAAAGTGCGATTTGTGAGAAAGTCAGATAAGCACTTTAGCATTCTGCCTCTTATCCCCATATCGGCTAGGTCACGCAGGATGCCAAACCTCCAGGTAGTGTCATAAGCTTTTTCTAGGTCGAAAAAAACTGCTAGGCATTGTTGCTTATGTATAAATGCATCTCGTACTGTGTTTTCTAGCCGGACAAGGTGGTCTAATGTTGATCGCGTCTGTCTAAAACCACACTGGTTAATATCTAGCAGACTACGATGTTCGAGGTGGTACATGAGTCTGACATTTACTATGCTCTCAAATGACTTCGCTAGGCAGCTTGTTAGAGCTATAGGGCGGTAGCTGTTGGTCAAAGTATGTGGTTTCCCTGTTTTTAAGAAAGGAATTACAACAGCTTTCTTCCATGCGTGGGGGGATTTTGCCTTTAGCCCACACCTTGTTAAAAAAGTTTAGTAACGCGTAGGTTGCGCTTTCAGATAAGTGTTGTATCATAGCATAGTGGATGTTGTCAAGTCCAGGGGCAGTTTGTTTTCGCCTGCGAAGTGCATTTTGTAATTCGTCGATGGTAAATGCGCTGTTATATTCTTCCTTTGTACCGCCTGCGGTTGGGAGGTTCTGTTTTTCTATTTTTGTTTTATAGGCTAGGAAAGTGCGATTGTAGTTTGATGAGCTTGATACCAGGGCGAAATGTTCTCCTAAAATGTCAGCCTGTTCTTGGATCGTGGTTTGAACTCCAGGAGGAGTCAGCAAAGGGATGGTGTAGGCTGTGTAATCGCCGTTCATTTTTCGGACACCTTCCCATACTTTTTTACTAGGAGACGAGCTATTTATAGTTGATACGTATTTTTGCCAAGAGACTTTTTCTGCCTGTTTACGGATGTAGCGTGCCTGAGATCGCGCTTGTTTGAAGTTTACCAGATTTTCGTACGTCGGATATCTCCTGAAGGTGCCCCAAGCTTTGTTTTGTTTCTTTTTCGCTGCACGGCATTCTTCTGTCCACCAGGGTTTCCGTCGTTTTCGTACTAGTCCTGATGTCCGTGGTATTGACCGGGATGCCGCTTCAAGAAGACTGATAGTAAATCTTTCGTTTATTTCATCTACGCTCAGACACTCGTCGTATTCTTTTTCTAGAGAAGCATAGCTGGTATAGAGGGTCCAGTTCGCTCGGTGTAGTTTCCACCGCTGCGGTTTGGTGGGTGCGGAAGTTAGTTGGGTCAGATGTATAAGGCCTGGTAGATGATCGCTTCCGTATGGGTTATCATGCACGTCCCAGTTTAGGTGGACATATAGATCTGGAGAGCATAGGGCTAAGTCAAGACAGCTCATTTTTCCTGTGCTTGGTGTGCAGTATGTTGGAGCATTGGTGTTAAGGATGCAAATGTCGTTAGTCAGGATGAAGTCTTCTATAATTTGCCCTCTGGTGTCTGTTGTCGTGCTTCCCCAAAAGGGACCGTGTGCATTAAAGTCACCGACCAATAAAAAAGGTTTGGGAGCTGATCCACGAGTTTCTCCAGGTCTCTAACTGATACCTGTGTATGAGGGGGGAGGTATATCGAGCAAATGGTTACGGTTCTGAATGACACAGCACTAACCGCAACTGCCTCTAAGTTTGTTTGTAACGGGATCTCTTGTGATGTAGTGTTGTGATGCAGGATAATTGCGACACCGCCTGCTAGACGACCGGTGGTGTCACGGTCTCGGCGGCAAACTTTGTACTGTCTAAGAAAGTTTGCGTTTTTAAGGCCCAAGTTTGTCTCTTGGACACATAAGGCTAAGGGAGAGAAGCGGTTTAAGATGTCTTTTATATCACCTAGATTTCGTAAGAGTCCACGGCAGTTCCAGTGAACAATAAGTGCCATTTTGTTTTTTATGGGTTAGTATCGTCACTGTTTTGTGGAAAAATGGAATGTAGCCTAGGTGATATAAAATGTCTGTTTTTATCTCTTTTGGCTCCAAGAGTGGAGCTAGAAGGCAGATCTAGTCATGTCCCCTTTCCAGGGGCAGCGATTGGCTGGCGACCTGCTTTGCCTCGGCCAGGGGGCAAAGTAGGATGTTTCGGGGTAGGTGTAGGCGTTGTGTCCATTGCTTCTTCAGAAAGCTTGGACACTGAGGGTGCTCGTTCAAGCTGTTTGCCTGAAGGCACCGCGTTCTTTGAAGGTCCCTTATCCGTAGGTAAGGGTACCGTAGGGATCGAGGGTGTCGCAGCAGGTTCTGCAACAGAAACTGCTTGCGCTGTCGTCGTTTGTGAAGTGGGCTTTGCTTCTAGAGCATCGGCCTTTCGAGCGCCTGATCGCGCCTCACGGGGGGCAGAAGGCAATGCCAGATCAGCGAAGCTGTACTGGCAGCCTGTGGATACCAGACGCCGCTCCGCCCCCCCGGCGAGCTGCGTCGGCATAGCGCGAGCCTGAAAACGTCGCGTGTTTTCGGCGTGCTTCAGGGTATGTAAGGTTTTCTTTGACTTTGAGCTGTATGATTTCCTTTTCTTTTTTAAAAGTGTCGCAGGATCGTGAATATGCAGGGTGAGGTCCACTGCAGTTGGGGCATTTCATGATTTGTGTGTTGCATTCTTCTGACGGGTGGTTCTTTTCTCCGCATTTTGCACAAGTTGTCGTTCCTCGGCAGGACTGCGAGCCATGTCCGTACCGCTGACATTTGAAACATCTTCGTGGATTGGGGACATATGCTCTCACAGGACAACTTATGTACGCCACATTTACTCTCTCTGGGAGATCGTTGCGGTCGAACGTGATCACTATGTGCCTGGTCTTTACCTCTTCATTGGCTCTACGGATAGTGATCCGTCGGACAGCGCTGACTCCTTGGCTTCGCAGGTTTTCCAGGATGTCTGTGTCTGTTTCGTTCATGAGCTGTTTTTCAGAGATCACTCCCTGTACACTATTGAGGCTGCGGTGTGGAGTGACACTGACTCTTTGTTCGGCAATTTCGTTGCATTTCTGCAGAGCTTCACTTTGTTCTTTCGTCTTTACTTCTATCAAGAGATCTCCTGATGTTAGGTTTTTCACTTTGTAGTCTTTGCCGACTGCGCTTTCGAGGGACTTCGCAATTTTGAAGACTGATTTTGATGTTATGTGTTCTTTGTCGTCAGTTGCGTGAACAACTAGAAACTTTGGGAATGATTCAAAAAACTTGTCTTTTCGTAGAACTTCGGTGCGGCTTCGTTTCGGAGGCCGATCGTTTTTCTTGGAGTGATTTGATGCCATGCGATATGTTGATACGGAGGGTTCCGGATATGTCGACTGAGGTTCACCCTCATATTCTCAGCAAGGTCCCGGAGCTTCCAGCCTGATATCCAGGTGGGAGCCCGTCGGCCGGGGCTTGACCAAGACTCCGACCGCCACCGTTCGCGGTTTCTAACCCTCCACCTTACAACCTGTGGCCACGGTACGGATGACAGCGTCGGTGTGGGGGCTAAGGGTCCGTGGTGGCGCCACACACCATCACCTTGATTACTCAAGGTACCCTTGCGGGTAGCTCGGGTCCGTGGTGTCCCTACACACCAAACGCTTGCCGTAGCAGACGCCCCTGCGGGGGGCCGCGACAGTGTCATGAGCGTGGCATGCAAGTCATGTTGCACATGACATGTCATGATTTCCATATTACCACTTGTCATTTATGTTCGTCATACAGTCACGTCACTCAATCGCAAATTTGGTGTATATCAAGCTAACGAAACGGCCGCGAGCGCGCCATGAGCGTGGCATGTAAATCATGTTGTACATGACATGCATGTCATGATTTTCATATTACCACCTGTCATTTATGTTGGTCATGCACAAGTGTCTCATCGTACCAATTTTTGGGCATATCAAATTAAGAAAACGGCCTTAGGAGCACTACGGCCATGGCCTGTAAATCATACTTTTCATGGCTAGTTAGTCATGATTTTCATGATATGACCAGTCATTCATGTTCGTCATGCAGTCATGTTACGCCATACCAATTTTGGTATAAATCCCATTAACGATACGGCCAGGAGAGCTCAAAGTCGTAGGCGGCTAGATAGATAGATAGATAGATAGATAGATAGATAGATAGATAGATAGATAGATAGATAGATAGATAGATAGATAGATAGATAGATAGATAGATAGATAGATAGATAGATAGATAGATACGCTCGAACTCGCCGAAGTTCGCTAAGAAATGCTTCGCATTTAAAAAAATCACAGCATATCCACAAAGTGAATGATGACGAAGGAGCTTGCTCCAGATGTTAAATCCGGTAAACCGTGAATCCTCTGTACATCTGCTCAATCATCATCATATAAAGAAGTGACACCAGAAAGGTTGTGGTGTGATTGGATATAAACATTATATACACACTGTTTATTGTTTACATATCGATGCACTATATACACTAATTTACAGAACGGCGATGGCGTTGGCGCGGGACTGCTCGTTGTGGATGGTAGAGATTGTGGTGAGGTTGTTGTCAAACCACAAGCGGTCGCATACCTTGCAGCTGTGGCCGAAACTGCGATCTAGAAAATGGCGCCTAAAGCGAGCATCGTCGCCACCAACCTCAGGTAGTGACCTCTTCAGGCGCTTGGCCGCTGCATACCGCGCCCGTGCCGATTCGAGGTCCGCTTGTCGACGCTTCCGCGCTGCTTCTGCTTCGCGGGCTCTCAGCTCGGGGTCCGCTTATCGTTGCGCCTGATTCGCTGCGGCCTCGCGAGCCTGTGCCGCCTCCGGGTCCGCTTGTCGACCAGCCCGTTTAGCTTCGGCATCGCGAGCCCTAGCGGCATCGGCATCGGCATAGCCTCTACCGGGAGCAATGAGAACTAGCATACACGGCACATGGCCTCCGAGATAAGCCGGCGGCACGCCGTTGCTCCGGCCGTCCCATTCGGCGCGTCGCCCAGCGGAGAAGTGTAATTTTGTCGCCTCCTGAAGGCCCCGCGAGGTGGCGATCTTTACCCATGTGTCGAGCGGCGCTCGTCTGCCCGTCATAGCGTGCGACTTCAGTAATTCCAGTCACGATATCAGCTGTGTTGGCACGTTGTTACCTATTTGACACACGCTGTAAGCACGCAGTCAACGTGCATCTACACCTTGCTGCAGCTACAAAGAAGTTCGGGTACGTTATTAAAAAGTTACTGCTTGCTTTTGTATGCAACTTTAGTGCTCGTTTAAAAGCCGATTTGGGCAACAGAGGATGCAAGCGCGGAATATTTAATCTGGGTTGCATGCATGCAAGCTTCCCGAACGGCGTTTTTCAAGTTGTCGCGAAATATGCAACAGGTAGGTGTGCTTTTTTAGGAATGAAGCTCCTTAAGCTCTCACCAGGTCCGCTGTCGCCGTTGTCGTAGGTCCCCGTCGGACCGAAACACAGGTGTTACATCTACCGTACATAGAGCGTTCATAGCGCGCATATAGGTTCAAAATAGACCGTACTCTGTCCGTGCATCTGTCTTTCCGTCCGTCCTTCCATCCATCCATCTGTCTGTCCGTCCGTGCGTCCGTCCGTGCATCTGTCCGTCCAACCGTCCGTGCACCTGTCCGTACGTGCATCCGTGCACCTGTGCGTCCGTCCGTCCGCGCATCCGTCCGTCGGTCCGTGCATCCGTCCTTGCGTCCGTCCCTCCGTTCGCGCCCTGGAACGGTGCCAGGTAGCCGCCGGGGCGCGAACGAACGCAGGTCGCGTCGCGCTCTACAGCGTTCGCGCTTTGCTTGCGCAGCGTCGGCCCAGCGTGTCCATTCATGCATGGAGAGAGACGTGCGCATCGCATTCCATTCTGACCGACCCCGTCTCAATGGGAACAAGAGTTCGCGGAGCACACTTTGGAATTTATAGTGTCCGTCAATTTAAGCGCTGGAACGCGGGTGGCGTCTGCAGGATGCGCAAGGCGCGTGAATACGAACGCATGCGAAATGGAGGCAGATTAGTCACGCGTCTCGCTGCGATTCGCGGTAAAGAATTTAAAAATGAAAAGATTGTCAAAAAAAAAGAAAACATTGTAAAAAAAATAGTTTCATAAATATAACACTGTATTAAGGTCGCCTCATGTCTTCCGTCATCCTATGTCGAAGTGGCAAAGTAAATGTCACATACCAATGATACACAAGAAAATTGGCAGATCTATTTCATATCCACATTAAAAAAAATGTAACTTCAGATTTAAAAAATGCATACGACAATTCCAGAATGAAAATATGACACTACGCGAATGTGCAAACGAAAATCGCTTTTTTTTACCACATAGACAAAGAAAAGATGGATTGTTGCGAATTGAAGCCTGTTGCTTGTAGAGCGAGAAACGCATACATAATAAACACGACCTCTGGACGGTTTGTAGCGCAAAGAAAAAAAAGAGACCAGGAAAGAAACAGCCACAGTACAACACGCGAGGCGGCCTACCAGCGTTCGTGTCTATTCCGAGTGTGTTCCTTGCTACAAACCGTCCCCGAAGAAAATCACAAGCGCGTAGCAAAACGTAACCTATGGCATCAGCGAACGGTCTTGTGGCGATGTGCCTCGCCCCGCAGTCCTAAGTTTGCGTAAGAATTGAATAGACAATAGCCCAATTGCACCAGTAAGCGACAGTTTGCCTTTAGTCGGCACATATGTGTGCTGCAGTTTTCTATTACGTGTCGCGGAGAGGCTGCGATTGCCAAGCTTTCGTCCTCCGCGCGTGCCCGCGTCAGGGGAAGCGAGCCATCGAGCCATTCGAGCCATGGGGGGCGCGCGCCGCGGTGCGGCGGCGGGAGTGGTTTTCCCGCTTTCTCCGACTTCGCGCTCTGCGTGCGAATGGGACGGCCGGAGCAACGGCGCGCAGCCGGCTAATCTCGGAGGCCACGCACGGCAGGAACGACGAGAGTCTACCCCCAGCAAAAGGAGCATGCTCCTAAAAAAGCTGTTAATGATGATGCAGCCCAATGATTTTGAATACGATGGCGCAGAACACTGCTGGCGTTACAGCTGCGACGAACCACGAGACGCCTTCATCTCGACTGTAAGATTGTAGAAGGCTGCTGTTCAATCTAACTAATGGTACAGGACAAGCATCGCTGATACATCCACTGAGGCCTAAGAACTAGCACGGTACATTTACCATGGTTCATTTGCTCCTATGTGTAATGTGTAATGCAGATTCGTATGTACGTGTATTGAATATTTTGCCATGTCGCTTTCTTTTTACACAGCAAGGTGGGACCACTTGTGGGAGTGCTGTTACCCCCTATAAAGTCGTTTGCGTCTCGTGGCGCACGCGCTTCTCACGGATTACCCGCGGTTAGGTAATGGAGGCGAGGACATACTGTGGCGCCCTCTGCTGGAATCTCTCCGTGACGTGTGAAACGACTTGACGTGGTACCGACTGCGCAAAGTGTTCGACGACTCCAGTGATTCAGGCTGTTCAGCCGCGGCTTTTCTCGCTTTACAAGCGTTTAATATGTATTAGGTGCGAAACAACCTAAAGTGTTTGCCAACAAAGGTTTTTAGCGAGCCAACGTGCGGTCATCGTTGCGTATCGTGCACATTTCTACGGAGCGCGTGCGCATGGCGCCATGGACGCCCAGCGGAATGGGCGCTCTAGTAAAAGGTGAGTTGTTATAAAATTCACCTAGTAATCTGTAAATCGAAGCATTCTCACATCTCGCCTACATTTATCTTTACTAAGGCAAGCGCTACGGCGCACACCTGTCACTTGCTTTTGCGCGTTATTATCTTGCTTACATTTATGTCTCCACTTATCCCTTCCCCAGCGCAGGGTAGGAAACCAGATATTTATTACCCGGTTAATATCCCTGCCTTCCGCATTACATTTCTCTCTGTCTCCTTGATCAACAGTCTGACTTAATATGGACGTTGGCTGTCACTCAATGCTGCACCTAATGCCATATTGTGTACCGACTGCGTAGCACCAGCGGCGTCTTCTGGGACCTGCGGGTCCAGTGGACGGCACGTTTCGTCCACGCTTCGTTAAATCAGTACAAAACACATCGCATTCCCAGATGTAAAAACCTTCCAGTCGAGTCGACCGCACGTTCCATGGTCACTTCTACGGGAGATAACATATGCCTAAAAGTTGTCAAGGTGTTCCTAACGACTAGGTCGGCCTCCATAAACTTCTTGTCTAGGAGAACCATAAAATGATCCATAGATGTAAATGTCTTGATGACACCACCTCCTTCCAGAAGGCTGGAAATTGTCCTGCCCACACGAGTAAAAGAAACGTCACTTAAGATTAGCGCTAAACACGAACCCATACACCCACCGCACTTTCGCAGATATAGACTACGGTACCAATCAACGTAGCAAGAACTCGGGTAAAGTTCTAGCACTGCCATAAATTTGCCTGCCGGTATACCAGCGTCATTTTGAAATAGGAGGTATCTGTATTCAAGTTATGATGCAGGCACATTTAGGCATATTTTATTTCCCACAGAAGTGACAGATGAACATCGCATTCCGTAGTCGTTCAATGAGCACGCTGAGGTTGCAAGTCCCTGCTTGGCCGGACTCATTAGCTTTGTGGAAAATCAGACGCCCTAATTAGAGAAAAGTTCTTGGTTGTCTGTCAAATTCGAAAAGGAAAGTGAAACACTTTTGTCATGAATACTGCCGCTTTTGTATATGAACTTGAGTGTCTGTGCCTTTTCTCTTCCTCCTTCCTATGCTGAGGTGTTATATATTTCAATCCGCATTCAATTATACCATGATTTTCTTGCGTGTTGAAAACAAGTTATTTTCATCACGCTGTAGATCTCGCATTACTAAAACAGAAACGGGACTCAGGAGATGTGATAATTTGATTTAGCATTTGTGTACGTATTTCTTGTTACATGATGGACCACAGCTCTTGTTAGGCACTCGGTAGTTTTGCCTGCAAAAGAGATATAAAAAGATCAGTAAATACGATGATGCTATAACGCCAATTTTTGAAACAGAATGATTGAAGGGGTCCAGAACCAGCCGTCATGCATGGCGAACACAGAGCAAACACGTGCTGTAGAAAGCAGATGCTAATGTGAGTAGCTCGGCCAGGTCTGCCAGCAGTGCCCGGCAGGAACTGTATAAAATCGGTGTGCGAAGTTGCCACTTGCGTAAGCGCCCTCACTACATACACAGACCCGTGCTAACTTTCTACGCACCCGCCGTGGTTTCCTACACTGTTAAAATTTTTTACCCCTGTTTACGTAAGAAGCTGAAGGTAAAGTGTCGCCGAATACTTTTCCTTTTTCAAATTATTGCAATTTCCTTAAACGAAGTCTTCTTGAAAATTTTGTACGTGATCTCTTAAAGACGTTATGCGTAATGTCTCCTAGAAACGTTGTACGTAATGTCTCCTAGGAATGTTGTACGTAATGTCTCCTAGGAACATTGTACGTAATGTCTCCTAGGAACTTTGTACGTAATGTCTCCTAGGAACGTTGTACCTAATGTCTCCCAGGAACGTTATACGTAATGCCCCCTAGAAACGCTGTACGTAACGTCTCGTAGAAACGTACGTAATGTCTCCGTACGAATGCCTTACGTAATGTCGCCTAGAAATGTTGCACGTAATGTCACCTGAGGAATGTATGCAATGTCTCCTTGGAAATTTCGTATGTAATAAGGAATATGATATGCGCCACATAGTGATTTTGTTGCCTTGTGGTGAGCGCTGTGCTGTGTGGTGAAGAAAGTAACGGTGCCTGACATGCAGCTACCGCAATGGTTATTGACTGATGCCAGCAGCAGCTGCTACTTAGCTACGAAGTTGTTGGAGAGTGGATAAGCACATTATGCAGTGATTGCAACGAAAATTTACATGGATGCTTAACACAACAGTCATGAGGAAAGACATGCATGTACACACTGCCCCTGTTGCCACGAATGTCGGGCTACAAGTGAGATTGTATTTTGTTGGTTACTTCATTGACAACTGATGCGTCCTGGCACCACATACAAATTAATTTTATGTAGTTTGGCTTTATGAAGTCGAGGGTCTGACAAAATCTCGTCTGGTCAGGATGAAACTGGTACAAATATAGTTGGACACCACTCACAAATAGCCTGGTAATACAAACATATTGCTGTTCAGCCATAACAAATAAATTGGCAGATCAAATATCATGACACTTTTAGCCTCATATACGTTTCAACAGGGGCTATGTGTAGATGCATGTCTGTTCTGATGACTTGTGTTAAACATCTAGTGGAAATTTTTGTCGCCATCACTGCATAATATATCTATCGTCTCTCTAACAACTTCTTAGAAGCAAAGTAGAAGCTGCCGCTGGCATCAGTCAATAACCATTGCGGTAGCTACAAGTAAAACACCATGACTTTCTTCACCGCACAACACCTATAATTACAGCTTTTTAAGCACAGTGTGGTGTCATATTGTAAAGCAACAAAATGCACTATTCGGCGCATATATTCCTCAGCAAATGTTATAGCATTCACTGTGATTCCTACAATGTGTGAGACAGCGGATAGCTGTGGCAGGAAGCATGCATACATACAGCTTCTTGCCAAGTAAACAGTGAACACCCACTGCTCTGAACGCACAAAGATGGGGTTTATTCTGCCAAACTGTACGGATATACTGTTCGCACCCCGGCTCATCTGCAAAGAGAAGAAACAAAAAATATCAGGACAACTGAACCAAAAGAAAGAAGGCAATCTGTGCCATGATTGAATTTTGCATGTACCTTGCAAAATCAAACGACCCACACAGCAGCATGTTCTGAGTTTTGATGCATCCACAGCATATTCAAACTCATAAAAGAAGACACGGCATGTGTCTCTAAAACTCTTGCACCAGTGAATAAATATAGTGTTCGCAGAAAAAAAAAGAGAAATGACTTCTGCGCAGACGACATTCCAGCGACGAAGTGCTGGGCACTGTTGCGTAGATAATACCTCGGTATGCTTGGATAGTATGTTGGCATGCATGGGCAACATCTCAGCAACAGAACCCAAAGCTACGCGGTGCAAGCATCAATCAAACTGTTTCAGGACACGCTGCGGAGTGTTCGTGTTAAGCTTGCTCACGATTGTACAGGCATCTAACTACACGGGCATAAGTCAGAGTGCACTTTACATTCTGTAGTACCATTGAAGTACTTCTGAAACCAAATGACTCATTCAAATGAGGCTGAGAAACAAAAAGAAAAACAGAATGAATGTCCGAAAAAAACGAAATAATGTAGTGCCACACTAGCCCTAGCTATGGATATAAAATGAAGGCCTAAATGCTGCCATTACACAGTAACACTCAGGCTCCTAGCAATGTTTTTGCAGTATGCTAATGAAGGCAATGGTGCTTAATGACTGGAAGCTCTTGTTTCCCATATATCTTAAAAAAAGCAAATAAAATCATGTCAAATCTGAAACCCTACTTAAGAGTGACCCTACAAAATAAAACTCCACCTCAGAACAGAAAAAACTGAAGCTGATCATTTTTGTACTCATCCATGGTACTCTTTTTGTCTACCGTATTTACACGAATGTAAGTCGACCCCCCCCAAAAATCGCTCGGCAAAAAAAACCCCCTAGTTTTGGTTTCGATTCTAAGTCGACCCCCCAACATTGGATTGTCAAATTTGAAAAAATGGGTCGACCTATATTCGTGTAAATACGGTAGATTCGCACAAAACATCGCACAGTTATGGAGGCCCTTGGCAATGAGATCTGATGATACTGAGAATTTTAGTTTTACTAAATTTTATCACTAATGCTAGGTCTTTTCATTTATGTAGTTCATAATTACAACTAAAATGAGCCTTTAAATACCACCCACAAAGCAAAGGACTCTCCCGAAAATTAACCTTCACAGAAAAAAAAGCAAACTTTTCATCCTTTTTCTATACATCTCAGCAATACAGATACAACCAATGCAGCGATAAAGTTCAGTAATGAACAAAAATTATTTACACAGTCACAATGTTACCAACAGCACATATTTAAGACATAGCAACTACTGAAGCTTGCAATCGTGCATTAAAAAGAACAAAAATCCACAGAAGCTCAGATGCCCCTTGCTTTAAACACTGTGCTGCACAGGATTATGTATATTTCAGTAGAAAAGTTTTTTTTTGAGGTGCTTCATAAAGAATGGAACTCTGTACACTGAAAAAAGTTAGTCGGACAGCTTGATGGGGAAAAAACGTTTTCACTTGTTTTACTAGTTTTGATCATCCTACTTTCACTGAGGAAGGACTGAAAAATATATGATAAAAAAGAAAATGAAAAAGTCATCTCAATGAGAGACAGTGACACAAGAAATCAGGTTCTATTGAGTTATTTTTTGTCCATCTTTGAGTGGCTGTCCCACATGCAAGCGCAGTCAGCTGCAGCCATTAACAGAACATAGCTTCATGCATGCTTTCACCCACTTCTCTTTACTAATGAAGCTATTGATATCATATATCATTAAAAAAATTTAGTGTACTTTTTGCCACCATTCTGGAAAACATTTTTTGCTATATGTATTGGGCTTCATTCTGAGGATAATACACACCACATCTAAGTAAGTTATGTTTCAAATTTGTTGTCTAGGGGTTTGTGTACTGAATACAGGAAAAAAAGTGACTTTATTCTCCAAAAGGAGCAGTCACATACTTTTAATGGGGCAATGCAAAGAGAACCAATGAAGCACAATGAATTTGACTGCAGTGACAACCACACCACAGAAGCCCGCGAGGCTGTAAACATGCTTATGAAATCACTGCCATGGGGGGTGATTTTATTAGCAGTGTTACTGAGTTCCCGGGCTCATCGGAAAAGAAGCTGGCGTCATTCAAAGGTGACAAGAGAGTGACAGGATCGGTTCAAGTGACCACTGGGGCAACTTGTAAGCAGCAGAAAGCATGCGACGACCAAAAACTGTGTGATTTCTATTGTAGAGGCTATTGTAGAGTGCAAAAGCCTTGGTTCTTTATTTGAGCTCAAGTGTGTAAATGGTGAGCGCCCTTCTTAAGACATTTATTTTAGGTACATGCCACATCACGCTGATCCAACCGGCCACATTTTAGGTGACCCAGAACAACAGCGTGAAGTGTACCCAACTGCACGACCGTTTGAACAATATGACAAGCACTTGCTATTACATACTGTTTCCTATGTTGGAGTTCCTCATAATATAGGTGCGATAAGTCCCTCGAGTGGTTGAGTAAAATAGTAAATAGTGCACATTTAGACTGAAACGGAGAAAGCAACACGACACCACTGCTAACTATAAGAAATGATTATTTGAAACCACAGAAAAATATATATGGACAGAAGTAGGTGAAGTGAGTGTGCATGTCACACAGGCATGACTGCAAACCATCTGAAATTGGCACAAAGGAATGAAAGTTCCTTTTCGTGCAAACTAACAGAGGGTGTGAAAACTGTGTGCACAATGTTCAATCATTTCGGCTTGAAATATCTCAGGACTAACTTTTTTATAATTTTTGACAATCACGTCAACTTCAACAAATTCATTTTGACACCCACATGAGTCAAATTGCATGACTAGAGCCCCGCCTTTGTGTTTTCCTCATTGCCACAGTGCTCTCTCAAATCATCCTTAAGGTATATAGTAGACTGGCCGCTGTAGAACTTTCCACAACTGAACGAGATCAGATACACTGGGTGATCAGGACATCTAATTAACTTAGATGTTTCTTTCAGCACATCACTGGTGGCTTCTTCCCAAGCACACCAATTTTGCGAAAGCTGAGAAGTCCTTGAGGGGCACTAAACACAACAGATACGTCAAAGCAACCACCAATTTTCATGACATTATGAACAATCTCATGCATGTAGCCACTACATTTCCTGCCGTGGCCTTGATGGTGCGGGCGCACTGATAAGATGATTTGTGAAATAAATTTCTTACCACTGCTACCTGTAAATTACTTGTATAACCTGCTTCCAGCAAACAAGTTGCCTTATTCCAAAGTGTCTGAACAGTCAAATGTAGACACGTTGTCAACACAGCATTACGGAAGGTCATGTTAACACGCTCCTTTCTGCCAGTTTTGAATGCGACGACAGGAACAGCTGATTCGCTCAAGGTTCATAACACCAGCAGGTGTGGTGACTGCTACAATGAAACATCTCCAGAAATATCAATTTTCGCTCAACAAACTCGAATGTTAATCCTAAAAACGTCGCATACTCGCATAGTATAAGAATGCTACGAGCACTCGTGTTAAGGAAGTTCGAGTCATTGTTACAAAAAAACAGAAAGGCCGCCACAGATCGGAAGGCCTTTAAAATCACTGTCAAGTTTGCCTAAGGATAAAGCACTATAAACAGGAGCGATGGAAGAACCAACATATAAGCCATACTTTTGCAAGCATGAAACAGCGTTCCATTTAATGAACATAAACCTTAGATAAAAGCCTACTACGGTGGTTCTCAGCCATGGATTTTTGGTCACACCTTGTGGGCTGGTGAAAGCTGAAGGAGCCCTCAGCGTGAAAGGGGAGGGGGTCATAAATTAACAAAACATGCAGCGTGGAATATGTGCTTTTTGTTTCTCCTTGGCAAAGGATGGTCAAACTAAAATGCCACGCCAATTCAATCTCAACAGCTTGTCAATAACTTGCGTGGTCTGTAGCTCCATTCAACCTGTTCTAGCAACGTTAGCTCCCTTCAAATATGCAAGCATAAAAAAGCATGCTCGCGTGTATATGTCGTAGAAAAGTGCAACCAAAGCTTTACAACCACATCATGAACAAGGGGAAACAGATTGGCTGTGCCACAAATAATGTTATGCGGTAAAACATACTAAAACTTGAAAGGGGCCACTGTAACGGGGCATAATGTGCCTGTAAAAAATGAGTTTTTTTTTTCAAGGGTGGGTTTCGCGACTCCCAAAAATATCTTCACGGAATTCCTGGGGTCCGTGGACACCCATTTGAGAACCACTGACCTAGTAGTTGAAAACTGCCAACTGGAATGCCAGCAGACATTTGGAAGGTTACTGAACCGCACTTTTCAATAGAATCTTCAAAGTGTAGCGAAACTTTGGAACTATACAGTGGGTCGTCCTCTCCAGCGCCTTCTAGTGGGTCGCCCTCTTCGAAGAGAAAGAGCAGCTCGCGCTGAGAGTCCGTGCCTGGCCGTGGCTGTCGCTGACGCATTATCGGTGAAGCATTATCGCTGAGTGCCGGCAAATAAACACCTTCACAAAAGAACTTTATTAGACTCTAGTGGGTTGAAGAATAATGCCGATCTTTACAGTCAATAGAAAATGCAATTAAATTTCAGCTAATTCATTCAGCGCGGACGTAATCCAAAACCTGGATAGAATCTTTCACTTGAAAAGGATCATTACCCTCCCGCGGATTTAGTTTTTCTTGCAAGAAGCTAGAAACCGATTTCTGACATTCTGCTTTCTCAGAAATGATAACATGCAGAGGGCATTAGATATCTATGTCTTTGCGCTAAAGAACATGTCGCTTGGTGGAAGCTGGTTATCAGAGCAATCTACAGGTAGCAGTGGTCGAAAATTTACTCCACATATTATCTGCCTGCACTATCGAGCACATAGTTGTAGTGGCTTACATGCATGATATTGCGCATAATCTGAAGAAGACTGCTCTTGATGTACCTCTTGTGTTGAGCGCCCGTCAAAAACATTTCAGCCTTTGCAACAGTAGTGTGCCTGGGACGGAGTGGCTGGGGACCTGTGCTAGCACGCCTTCTGTTAGTCTGTCTGAAAAGGAACTTACATTCTTTCGTGTCGATTTCAGATCGTTTGCAGTCACACCTGTGTGACATGTGCACTCTGACGCACATATTTCTATTCATGTCTTTCTCTGCTAATAGTACGTTTTGTTGAGCCAGTTGGTTCATCGTTACTAGAAAGACATGACGAAAAGTTAGAAACGAGAAGGAACAAGAACAGACAGAAAGAACGCCAACCAATAAACCTGGCACGGCAAGAAGCAAAAGCGATTAAGCGCGCGTAGTCCTGAGCCTGAGTAGAAGGTGAAACAGACTAGAAAGGGCCCACTGTAGAAGAAATGAAGCTTAACAGTATGTTTCGTTGGGCCACTTGGTGAATCGTTACTTGAAAGATGTGACGCAAGGTTAGAAACGAGAAGAAACAAGCGGAGACAGAAAGAATGTCAACCAATAAATCTAGCACGGCAAGAAGCAAAAGCGATCAAGCGCATGTCTTTCAAGTAACGATGTACCAACTGGCCGAACAAAATGTTCTATTAAGCTTCATTTCTTCTACAGTGGGCCCTTCTCAGTCTGTTTCACCTTCTACTCAGGCTCAGGACTACGCACGCTTAATCACTTTTGCTTCTTGCAGTGCTAGGTTTATTGGTTGGCGTTCTTTCTGTCACTTCTTGTTTCGAACTTTTCGTCACGTCTTTCAAGTAACTTTCTCTGCTATTTCAAATAAATATTTATGTACAGAGCTTGTGTCATGCTGCTGACTCCGTCAATGTCGAAGTGTGCCCTGTTTTCGTTTTCCTCACATTATGTAGCAACAAGCCAAGGACTACCTTCTCGACTTCACTTCTAGATAGACATGGAAACAAATACCTACCATTTAATATGGGCTTGTCCAGACCTAACGAAGAATGCTCCAATCTTTCACAGCAAGCTGTCCACTGCTTCAGTCCCTTGAATGCTCAGTTGCCTACGCTGGGTACATGCACAAAAAACATTCCATCAGCTTCTGAAGAATAGAGGCCTTACAGTACGCAAGTAGTACATACAAACATGATAGCTAAACACAGGTATATGTTGATATACCAAAATTTGACCTTGCATGATGAGCTCAGGATGCATTAAAGCAAGTATTAGTGGAGTAATGAATTTTGCAGACAAACGTAGCTATGGATTTTATGTCATGCTTGCCTGCACTACAAGTGTGTCTAATTCAATGAGCCCTGAATTCACTACCTCTTTCGTTCTTTCATTGCTAGGGTCGCATCAAGGTAGACTTGATGGCTTCAGGTAGCATGCGAGGGTTCATTGGCCAGCTGCCAATGGCCACAAGTGGCACTAGCATGTACTGTTCGGATTAAACACATAGAGGTTCTCGGATGGATGAGACATCTACCGCTGTTGTAGCCACATTGAGCATCAGATGCACTACCCAGAGGTTTAAGATCCATTCCTTGGCAGCAGCAAGTATCTCTTTCGTTTACTTTAATTCCTTTCAATTTGTCATATTTACCACACTACAGTTAAAAAAATAAAATAATCTCCCCTATGCCTTCCTTGGCTTCATTGACTGTTCGATTTGGTAGGTTGTGTCTAACAAGGAAAACGAGGCCTTAATCCATCCCCCTTGTTTCATCAGTCCAATTTCATAGTGCTTGGCATGCCACAAAATCAGTAACCGCACAGTCCACAATTCTGTGATCAGAAAACGTGTTGACATATCAGAAATGACATTCACCAATTAACAAATGCATAAACTAATTCAGCACTGTAACCACATTCCCTAAATGAACATCTTGGTTGTGAATACTGCAAATAAGACCCACCTTTTGGCTTCATGCTTCTTTGCAAAGCACAAAGGAAAGCGAGAACTACAGTACCACACAATCAAAATAATGTTATTAATACACCATTACAGCCTAAACCATTTATGATAAGAAGCTTCTGCAATAGTGCTACTTCACTATTAAAAGAACTGGTATAAGAAAGAACATGTTTTGTTCATCAAACAAAGACATGTAATGGCCGGACTAATAATTGACACCGTTTTTTTCCAGGCAAATACAGCAACAAGCAAAGCATGCGCTAGCTTAATAAACTTAACTAAACTGGCACACATTTCTGTCAATGATAATTTATATATATATATGCCGTACTATACTTCCAATTAAGCTTGCAATTGAATATGCCCACTTACTTTACTACTAGCACATAAAATTATTAGCACAAATGTATTGCCATCCCTTAAGTTTCCTGCCCAACTAAATCAAAGGTCTTAAGCATACGGCTTGTGTATCTCTAGCCGGCAGCCCAGCTTACGTAAAACTGTCCTCATCCCATATTCTTTCACTTATTTAGTAAATATGTCCATGAAGCACACAGCAAGACCGGTCCAAGAAATTTTCGTAAGGTACCGCACGTGGACACCATATGCTTAAACATAACCTCAAAATAAAGACTTGATACTTCACTATCGGCACCTCAATTTCGGTCTTCTATAGGTTATATTGCTGATGGGTTTTGGTGCCCGATATTGGGCTGTTCACTTCACTGTTTTGTATCTTTAACAGCTAAACAAACAGTGCTACACCTCTGCATTCATTCTCCATTCTGTAAATAGACGCCTTCTATCGCCGCAATTGTGGTGGAGGTGCGGGGTACTTTCGTGAAAATGAGTACGTCCAGAAACCACACCTGTTGGCTAGTTTCCCGGGGGCGTAGATGAAACCGCTGCCAGGACCGTGGCGATGGTAACCAAGGCTGACGCATGCTAGGCGGTGTCAAGCTGCACACAGACACGGGCAAGTCACTCCGGATGTTCGGCCGGTAGGCGTGCTGCTCGGCAGTTGGGTTGGTGGGCCATTCTGTAAATAAATGCGTTCCATCGTGAAATGGCAATGTTATCAGTCATTTTTTTTCACTCCCCCCCCCCCCCCCCCGCCTCTCCTTTCTGCTGCCACCTTTTCCATTGTCCTTGAATTTCCGGGAGACTAAATAATGAGACTAAATTTGGCGACTGCAGCCTGGCAGTCGAAGTGAGTTTGAAACCCCTGAACCAAGTGCTACGCGAACTGACCTTGCCCAGCCTCACCATAGAGCAATTATGCTATTTGTCATGGCTAAAACATGTGCAGCATGGCAGATGGCGACGCAACCAGAAATACCTACGCTTCTAAGCACCTTGACAAGCATTTTGTCTATCTGCGCCACCGTCTACTCCTTTGTACTTGATTTTCATGTTATTCATCATTACCGTTGCATTTTCCTCACAGAAAATGTACGGGGCGACCAGTACACTGAAAATTCAAAACCAGGCCCATTTTTTAAGGCGAGAGGCTATTGCACGATCAATTGATTCACGCGATGATCTCGCGATAATAATATTTAGGGTATTACGTGCCAATACCACGATATGAAGCGCGCCGCAGTGGAGGGCTCCGTAAATTTAGACCACCTGGTGTTCTTTAACGTGCGTTGACGTCGTACAGTACACGGGCCTTTAACTTTTCCCCTCCATCGAAAAGCGACCGCCACGGCCGGGATCGCGCCCGCGACCTTCAGGTAAACAACCGAGCACCGTAACAGCTACACCACCGCGGCGGACGCGATCTCGCGAAAAACACAGCCGAGGAAGAACGGCGCAACAGAAGCCTTGAATGACGGAAACACAGCAACCACTCCCTAGAAGTGTAAAACAAACATCATGGAAAAGCAAATATACTACCTGTAGCACAATCCATACTTGCCTATCAGACGCCTGTTCTTGCAAATCATCGCTGCTGCGTGAACACGCCACCCGGGCTGCCTTACCTGCATGAAGTGTCGCCACGCAATAAGGTCACATGGTTACGTATTTTGGCGACTTTCTTGAACTCACCTACGTATCCGCTGAGACGCACACTTGTGCTTTACAATCGCCGTCGTCGTCAGATAAGGCACTGGGTCGTAGACTGTATCAGTAGGTGCATTCCATTGAATCACGCATTAAACGTGCGCAGTCAAGAAACGTGGTAAGCACGCCGATCACGTAGCACTGGGCGCGCAGACAAAGCTTCGAGCCCGTTGAGGCTACGACCGCTACGACGAAACACCAGAGAACACCATCACAAAATCTAGGCACAACTTTGGCCGCCCGTTCCATCCGGCACGCGACAGATCTCCAGCCGACGACGAACAACGAAGACGACCACTGATAATATGCAGAAACACCGCAAATACACAACCGCGGGACAAACTTTACGCGGCAGCGCCGTCCGGACATTTTCTTTTTCATGCTAAACGTAGTGAGTGTCCAAAACGCCGGCTCCCGCGTGGGGCCTTTTGCGGTGAACTGCCGCGCCGCGCCGCTGCTGCACCGCACCTGTAGGCTTTCAGCGCTCGGGGAGCGCGCGGAATGCGCCTGATACGCGCTCTTGTTTCTTGCGCCGAGTTTTCGCACAGGGCACTAGAAGTCTACTTAGCTTTAATAATGCGGTGGGGAATAGAGCTTACCCATATTTAAGCGCTGTGTTAGCGCGGGGACAACAACAGCTTACAAAAACTCGTGTGTCAAGCGGCATCAGCGTGACCTAGTTCCAGTGATGGAGTTCGAGAACGTTGGTGCGTTCGTAAAAACGAGCAAAGTGAACAGGCACAAAGAAGGAACGAAAAGAAACTTTTTCGCACGGCGAATCGGCCAATAGCATCAAGCATCTAAGAATTAAGATTGATAAATAAGATAAATTACACGCGCAGTCAGCTGAAATACTTAAGCGCAGTGACCGCTTCATTACCACTACGAGTATTTTACACATTGTCGCCAGTGGTTTTCTAGCCATATGTACACCGCTTTATTCGACAATTTGTTAGCCTCCACCATATTATTATGAACTTATGAACATAGCACATCGGGAAGACGTAAAGGAAATAAAAGAAAGAGTAGAGACGGCCAAACGACCGCAATACTTTTGGCTTAATCTCACTTCTGAGGTAGCGTGCAAGGTTCACCGAGTGCAACGCTTGTGTTAAATTCCGGCATTTGAAAGAAAAGCAATGCCAAGTAAACTTACATTATTTCCCAAGTTTGTGCATCAAAAGACGTATTATAGAAAATGCTGTACCAATATCCGGATATTAACAATAATAATAATTGTTGGGGTTTAACGTCCCAAAACCACTATATGAAACATTAAAGTAACAAGTACCCCCATTCTTGCTCTAGAAGCTGAACAGCTGCCATAAAAAAAAGTGCAACATGCGATTATATATATATATATATATATATATATATATATATATATTATAGACGGGTATATCGAGACTAGTGGTTTGGGAGCCAGCTGTGGTCCCCCACACGTCGGCTTTTTTTTCATCTACAGGGATCGCTGAACGTCAGTATGCAACGTGCAAGATGCGTGCATTTCTTCGAGCTTTCACCATACGAAATGGAAACAGTTTCAAACGCCTCATTCTCCACTTCATATATTTTCAAGGTTCTCGGTGGTTAGCGTTCGCGTAGTTCAGACTTTTACGAAAAAAATGTAGACGAGTAGTTACATGAAATGCAATTGTTTCCGCGGCAATGAAGTGCGCGTCAACAGGGCACCCGGCCGCAATTTCCCGCTTTGTTCCTGCTGAGCTCAATATAGCGTCCACCACGCTTTCGTGCTGAAGCTCCCTAGTACTGAAACAGCGTGTATGGTCATTTCTTTAATATATATATATATATATATATATATATATATATATATATATATATATATATATGAAGAGATGGCCAGACGGGTAAAAGCAAGCGTCTTTTGTACTACAGACGTGTGTAATCAGAGCTGAGAATAGCGTTTGTTTTCGGGCGATCGCTGGTAAAATGAAGTGAGGCACACACGATGTTGCACTGTTGTCGATTCATTAACTTTGGTTTGTCCTGTTTTGTTTAAAGCGAAAGCCTTAGATACCTCATATAACACGTACATTAATTAACCGTCGGCGTCCCGCGTCGTCAACACGAGCGCTGCAAAAAAAATTATGACGTGATGACGTCACCATGATGCCGCAGATCGGCAAAATTTGTGACGGTGTCATGACGTCACTATGAAGCCATCATGACGTCATTAATCTGGATGTCATGTGATGACATGATCACATGACATGGTAACTTTGCATTGCCTCCATGATCCGTGGGCCAATCACGGAGGCTATGTAAAACCAGGTGAGGTGCCAATGCCTTCAATCCTGGGGGGCAGTGCGAAACCACATAAGGTGCAGAAAACTTTAGGAGGGGGGCGGGGGAGGATCAAGGCATTGAATGAAGAAAAAGAAGCACATGGCTTTCGCTGTCGAGTCGTCTTAGGCGAATGCATAAGGGACCGGGCGAGTTTTTTGTTGTTTTCATGTATTTTACCTAAGCGATCGGTTCTTCAAAATGAGTAGGTGAGTCCTAAATCGTGAGATCGATATTGCTGATGATCATGTTTTCATCACCTGACGGAGACAAATAATCAGACCACGCATCCTCAGAATTATTTCTCGCTGGAGAAAGCGGGTTTGCGCGCCACACGCCATATTATTATCATTAGTCGGTCGTTACGCAAATGATCAGGATGTCAAATTAGTGATACATTCATGCCCCTTCATGCCAATTTTCGTGTATACCAACTTGCCAAGTGAACGAGGCGCGAGAGCTACGCGAGTTATTTTTGCTTTCGGTACCGCAGCCACGCCGACGGACACGTTCCGCTTCGCATGAAAAGGCATCGCATGAAACAGCAGAGTACGGGAGGCAGCCTTGTAAAACAAATTGAACGCACGAAATTAAAGAAACGATATAACGGGTGCAATCGCGTTAGCATGAGATAGCCATTTACTACGAGCTTATATGTGCTGCGCTAATTCTCAAGGTTATCTTTGTGATCTCCAGCTTATTCTCTTCTGCAGCACATTTATGTTCGTCATTCCACACGAGTCTGAATTAAGCAGCTTCGCTCAAACGGGCCCGTAAGTGCGGACGATAGCGGTGACAAATGAGCTGAAAGGAAATATAGAAAATCCCCGTTTCAAAACACACAAACGCGTTCTCTATGCAGTGAGTCGCTGCAGTGTTATATTGCAATGACGTAGTATTAAATATTGCCCAAATTACCGCAATGTTGGCCAATAGCGGCCCAAATATCGGGCACGTAGCAGACGCTCGCTGCTTTGACGCGGTTTCCCCTCGGAGAAAGCCCACGGGTCCTGCACGGCAGTGCCGCGGCGCGGGAGTTCACCGCGAAAGGCCCTCACTCCTTCCATGTATTCTCGCTGCGCTTTGGACACTCTAACGTAGTTCCGCACGTGTGGTTTTGGTTTGAAGTGATTGGATCATGCACGTTGCAATACAATATATTCCCAGTCGATGACTGACAGCAATAATAAACACACATAATATCAACACACATTATAATTACACAAGCATGGAGCAAACTTATTTATTTTTTTATTTTTGTTTTTTTTTGTGCTAAACATGGTCCCGCACGCAGTATTTGATTTAAAGTGATTGGCTAAAGTGCAGCGGGGGATTTGAACTGAGTTGCGGAGCGCAGCCTCCTCGTGTTTTCTGTTTTCACTCTTTCTCCCCTTCTTTATCGTGCTCTTTTGCCACCCTGTTGACCTTGTCGGGCTGACCTCTGTGATGCTTCGAGACACGCTGAATCTCACCGGCTGTGACGATCGTCCCCGTTCTGCCCTTGCTACCTTTGCTCCGCTTCCGTCAAACGCGAGTTTAGCCTAGCGGCTTTGAAACACGGAAAGAACACACGCGCGC
>JALIZH010011846.1:0-16371 GCA_030522465.1 Rhipicephalus appendiculatus
AACAACAACAAAAAAAAGACACTCTTCGTAGGCGTCGTGTGCTAGGAGTCTCTTTAACGCATGGTTATCGAGCGCAAGCGTAGAATCGCATCAGACGTCACACCATGTGAATTGCGCAACGAGTGGGTGGTTTATATGCACACCCACCGCACACCGCTCACGCATATTTAATCATCATAAGCAGCACTTCTTGTTTTCGTATTTTGGCCTCATTTGCTCGAATAGCCTTTCTGAAACACGCGAACAATACTTTTGATGTCCTGAAACACAATGACTGTAACATTTACCGATAAGTCATTAAGTACACCTGAGCAGACGCCATCTGAGTATGAGTTCAGGGTGAGTAGCTGTGGCCTAGAAGTAGCATCGAATGTTATTTTTGAACCTTTTCTCGCTTCCCCGCAGGGGCGTCTGCGCAAGCAGGCGTTTGGTGTGTGGCGACACCACGGACCCGAGCTAACGAGGGGTTTTCGACACCCTCCCACGTGTTGCCGTGCGTGGCTGAGCCGTGTCCGGGGAAAAGGGGATCCTGGGGGTTGAGCCGACGCCGGGTGTTTGGACCTTTAAGGCCCCCCGGCAGAGGCAACACACCCCTTTGGCCCCGGCTTCACGTAGACGGCACCCCTGGGCTGACCCACCCAGGGGAAATCGGCAGTCGCCTTTTAATATCTCTCACTCTCCCTACATCTTCGTCTTTTCCTCTCACTTTCAATCTTTCCTGTCTTCTACTCTTTTCACTTACTTCTAGTTTTCCTGGCGGCGAGGTTTAACCTTGTGTAGTTGCCCAACCTTGGGTAGGTATATTTGGTTATAGCGGCGATTGCATGGCTGGCGACTGCAAGTGTTCTACCTTGCAGCGTCCCCTTGTTGGGCTCGGTGGTGGGTGGCCACCATCGCCGCCGAACATCAAATTCTCCGTATGGCGAAGTTTTTTCCCGCACTTCCTGATCGCCGCCTGAAAAGGTGGCGCACCGAAGAATCATTCGCATTTTCGCAACCAAAGCAGTCCTTCCCCAAATACCATGTCGTGCACAGCCAGAAAGAAAATAAGACAGTCCGAGCAATCTCACCTTTTCTTGTCTCTAAAACTCTCACGGAAGCAATTGGCCCAGGCTATAATGTCACCAAGATGGGAAGCGGCGACCTCCTTCTGGAAGTTCGCGACAAGCTTCAATATGATAATCTGTCTAAACTTGTAGCATTTGGGGACGTCCCAGTTTCAGTAGGCCCCCACAGATCGATGAATACAGTTCGCGGTGTCATCTCCGATGATGATCTACTCGAACTCTCAGAAAGTGAACTGCTGGAAGGCTGGCAAGACCAGAATGTTGTAAAAGTCCAAAGAATAATAATACGAAGAGACAATAAAGAAATCCCAACCAAACACATAATAATCACCTTTGGCACAAGCGACTTACCCGAATCCATTGAAACTGGTTACTGTAAGCTCCGTGTGAGGCCGTATGTACCAAATCCCCGTCGATGCTTCAAATGCCTACGCTTTGGACATGGGTCGCAAAGCTGCAGAGGGCGCGCTACTTGTGCAAAATGCGCATCCAACGAACACTCATCTGAAGCTTGCACTTCAGCAGCCCATTGTGCTAACTGTGAAGGAGACCACCCTGCCTACTCGCGATCGTGCCCATCCTGGAAAAAGGAAAAACAAATCCTAGAGCTAAAAGTCAAATTCAATCTCTCCTTGCAAGAGGCACCTAAACGGTTTTCACTCAATCAGTCGAGTCCCTCCTTCGCCGATGTGACGCGCCGGGGTGCCGCGCCACGTCTTCCTGCGCCCGCGAAAGTCGCACAGAGTGTGACCGCGGTCGCGCCACCAGCGCCCCCGGCTGGAGTAGTAGCCTTCACTGCTCCAGCCCCTGCCATACAGGGCCAGCAGACTCCCGAGTCTGCCGGACCCCGGGCCACTGCGAACGCAGTCAGGTCCGAAACCGCTGTCAACGTGCCTGCCGAGCAGGCACCATCCACCAGCTCAGACGATGTGATGGATACAAGCCACACTCCTCCGGCGCCTCAGACGCCGAAGGATAGGCGCCACTCTTTGGAGCGCGCCAAAAAACCAAAAACCCCTGTCACAGGGTCCGACAAGGGCTCCCTGACTTAAGGCAACAGTTCTTTCAGTACACACAGCACTAATTTACACTCAAAATGGATACACAAATTATTCAATGGAATGTAAGAGGTCTGATCAGGAACCTCGATGATATCGAGGAGTTGCTACACGAACACTCGCCAAAAGTGCTGTGTGTACAAGAAACACACTTGAAACCCAAACACACCAACTTTCTGTGCCATTATGTCATCTTTCGAAAGGACCGGGATGATGCTCTGGCATCATCCGGTGGTGTAGCCATAATAGTTACCCAGGGAATAGCCTGTACACATTTACCACTTCAGACAACCCTTGAGGCAGTGGCCGTTCGAACCGTTCTCTTTAACAAACTGATCACATTTTGCTCTCTTTACATACCTCCGAACTACCAGCTCCAAAAACATGATTTCCAATCTCTAATAGATCAACTTCCAGAGCCTTATCTTGTCCTTGGAGACTTAAATGCACACAGCGGTCTATGGGGTGACTCTCGCTGCGATGCGCGAGGTCGTCTAATCGAACAATTCCTTTTTTCTTCTGGCGCATGTCTGTTGAATCAGAAAAGGCCAACATATTACAACCTTGCCAACAATACCTACTCGTCCATAGATCTGAGCATTACATCTCCGTCACTCCTGCCCTTACTCAAATGGAAAGTCATTGATAATCCTTACGGAAGTGACCACTTTCCCACAGTTATGAGCACACCAATATCAAACGAAGGTCCTCCACAGGTCCCCAAGTGGCACACCGACAAAGCCGACTGGGAAAAGTTTCAGAAAGTTACTGTCTTAACTTGGAATGACATGTGTGCCTTAAGCATAGAGGCTGCTGTAGACTACCTCACAGCTTTTTTGATTGATGCTGCAATCAAATGTATTCCTCAAACAAGTGGACTGCCTGGGAAACGACGTGTCCCATGTTGGAATAACGAGTGTCGAAATGCGCGCAAAAAACAAAACAAGGCATGGAGGTTGCTTCGGGACTCGCCGACAGCCGAGAATCTTACCAATTTTAAAGACATACAGTCTCAAGGCAGGAGAACGCGCCGACAGGCTAGAAGGGAGAGTTGGCACAAGATTTTATCTGGCATCAATTCTTATACACAGGAGGGCAAAGTCTGGAACATGGTTGGTAGGGTAGCAGGACGGCAGGCACATTCACTCCCACTAGTAACCACACAAGGCGACAGCTTGGAAGACCAGGCGAACTTTCTCGGTGCGCACTTCGAACAGGTCTCCAGTTCGTCGCACTATTCTGAAGCGTTCCAACGATATAAAAGCAGAATAGAAAAACAGAAACTAGAGCGCAAACACACAAAACACGAGGCTTACAATCAACCTTTCTGTTTAGCTGAGCTACAGGCCTCGCTAAACTGCTGCAATAAATCCGCCCCAGGCTCCGACCGGGTGGCATATGAAATGTTGAAATACCTGCCTTCTGAAACCAAAAAAGCCCTCCTTTCTCTGTATAATGCCGTATGGTTTTCCGGCGAACTTCCCTCAGCCTGGAAAGAAGCCATCGTTATTCCCATCCTAAAACAAGGCAAGGACCCGTCCTCAGTTTCGAGCTACAGACCGATAGCGCTAACGAGTTGTCTGTGCAAGGTATTTGAGAAAATGATAAACAGGCGACTCATGCACTTCCTTGAAACAAACAACCTACTGGACCCATACCAGTGCGGGTTTCGAGAGGCCAAATCCACAACAGACCACCTTGTCCGTATCGAGGCACAAATTCGTGACGCTTTCGTCCATAAGCAATTTTTTCTTTCAGTGTTCCTCGATATGGAGAAGGCCTATGACACTACGTGGCACTTTGGCATACTACGAGACCTCTCACATTTAGGTGTGCGGGGCACAATGTTCTCCATAATAGAAAGTTATCTGTCCAATCGGACATTCCGTGTTCGAGTAGGCACTGTTTTGTCCCGAACATTCGTCCAAGAAACAGGAGTGCCGCAAGGTGGTGTACTGAGTTGCACACTTTTTATTATGAAAATGAACTCTCTGCGCCTGTCCATCCCACGTAATATGTTTTACTGCACATATGTCGACGATGTACAGGTCGGTTTTAAATCCTGCAACCTCTCAATGTGTGAACGGCAGGTTCAGATAGGTTTGAATAAGGTCTCTCAATGGGCAGAAGAAAATGGGTTTAAGTTGAATGCACAAAAAAGCACATGCGTCCTGTTTTCTCGAAAGAGGGGCCTCCATCCGGATGCGGATATTAGCCTGCATGGTCAACGTCTGTCTGTAAAGACTGAGCATAAGTTTCTGGGCCTGCTGTTGGACACAAAACTAACCTTCATACCACACATCAAGTATATCAAAGACAAGTGCTTAAAAACCATGAATATTCTGAAAGTGTTGTCACGAACTACGTGGGGTAGTGACAAGACGTGCCTTCTCAACCTTTATAAAAGCCTCGTACGCACGCGTCTAGATTACGGGGCGATAACTTATCACTCTGCTACACCAACTGCCTTGAAGATGCTTGACGCTGTCCACCACCTAGGCATTCGTCTTTCTACGGGTGCTTTTCGCACCAGCCCCGTAGAAAGCCTGTACGTCGAATCGAACGAGTGGTCGCTAAACAAGCAGAGATCGTACATGTCTTTTGTATATTACCTCAAAGTGAACGCAGACAAAGAACACCCCACACACTCCACAATCAATGATCTGTCCAGCACTGCCCTATTTGACAACCGTCCGTCGCTGAGACAGCCCTATTCACTTTGTGTGAGGGGCCTCGCTGAGGAAATGGGTGTGCCACTTTTTGAACACCGTTTGGTACCTCCCGCTGCAAATCTCCCGCCGTGGCAGTGGCAGATAATAGATTGCGATGTGTCTTTCACAGATGTTACAAAACACGCGCCTACTGCACACATACGTTCATACTTCTACGAACTGCAGCACAAATACACTTGTCCAGAATTCTACACCGATGCCTCCAAGTCTCACACTTCTGTGTCGTACGCAGCGGTCGGTCCGTCTTTTTCGGATGCCGGTTTTCTGGATTCTAATACGAGCATCCTCACAGCAGAAGCTTCTGCGATTCTTGCGGCAGTTAAACACATCAAACAATTACAACTACAAAAGGCAGTAATTTACACTGATTCTTTGAGCGTGGTAAAAGCTTTGAAAAGTCTAAAAAAGCACAAAAATCCTGTCCTTGTTTCCCTCTACTCGCTTTTATGCTCGCTCTACGCACACAAACAGCATGTCGTAGTCTGCTGGGTGCCAGGGCACAGGGAGATCCAAGGAAACGTGTTGGCGGACCAGTTAGCTGTCTCCGCCCACGAAAACGCTACCGCCAATACATCCGTATCTGTCCCTGCCCTTGACCTCAAACCATTCCTTAAACGAAAGCTCAGGGATTATTGGCAGCAGTTGTGGGATAGGGAAACACACAACAAACTTCATCTAATAAAGCCACAGCTCGCGAATTGGCCGCCGGTATCGAAGTCACGACACACAGAAGTAACACTCACCAGATTAAGAACAGGACACACACACAGCACACACTCATACCTTTTGTCCGGTGGTGACCCACCTTTGTGTGATAAATGTGGTGAACCGCTCACTGTCCTGCACATACTTATTCAATGCAGAGAATTAGATCCCATTAGAAAAAAGCACTTCCCATTAGTCTACCGAGAACGCATGCCACTTCATCCATCGATGCTCATAGGCAGCGAACCGGTTTTTTAAACATCAGTCATTATTTGCATTTTTAAAAGAAGTATATAGCTTTCATGTCATATACTCAGACAATCCGTAGCACTACCTCTGAAAGGAGGTTGTTGCTGCGGTAAATAGTTTACAGAAAGCACCTGCCTCCGTGCCTTTGACATCAAAGGCCTTAAGGAGGCATCCGTGCTATTTTCCCGTCCTCACTTGTAGATATCACGGTCACTTGTAACGCATTACACACCCACAGATCATATCACGCATCACTGCCATAATTTTAAAATCTATACACACCTTTTACGCTCCTATGTAGCGCGTGATTTTAGGCCTCTTTACAGCCATAATACACCTTATCATTGCTATCATTGGTCACCGCTAACACCACAAGTTAACTCTCTTGTACCAGGCTTGTAGGAGGCTCGGCGTTTCCCGCTACTTGGGCTGCCTTTCCTTGTCGTCTGAAGACACCTTGCAACCAGGGAGGCAGACTTCCAAAACAAAACTGTTTATTATAAAGACAGAGAAAGTCAAAGTCAGATGGGGTCAAAATACGAGATTGCCCAGCGGCGGCCGATTCCCGGCTCGCGCTCTCCTTCCCTCACATACACACCCGTTTTTAAAGAGTCGCGATATTGGGCGGAACCACTGTTCGAAACCCTCACTCTATTTCGGCCAATGAGTGTAACCGACCTTAAAAAAGAAAAAAAGGCGGGGCACTTTATGCCTACATCGTGGCCGCCCCCTTTGGAGCCCGCCTTCTATGATACATCTTTGAACACCGTGCGACAACTACAGCAGTGATCCAGGGCTCTCTTTACAACCTGCCTCTGTTTCCGTGCAGCCGGCCTGGCGCGACGACATCACTCGTTAACCCATCAACTGGTTAGGATGTCGCCAACCCCGACAACTTGCCCTTCGCCCCACGCGAGGTCAAAGCGGAACCTCTCCTCACTGTTGTCCTTTTAAGTCGTAGATCCGCGTCGCCGAAGGGTTCCCTTTGTCGGCATCCCCAGTTGACGATGCCGCCTGCACCGGCGCGGCAACATTGCACGCAAAACCGCAAATCACCTCCGAGGGTCACTCACAATGCATAAGCACTTTGACTTCCGTGCCGCGCTATCTGTGGCTCATGTTTCTGTCATCTCCCCGGCGTTACAAACGACGCGCGCTTCCGGGGTGGCTCTTTGTTCACGCGCGGGCCCCTCCCGATACACACACATGGCGGAACGGCAGTGCGTCTCTCAAAGCAATGGTTCATTTGCCGCAACGCAGCGAAACCGTCGTAGAAAGTGAACATTGTTGCGGAATCGGCTACGACGAACCCACTCAACAAAGCGAGCGCATGTTCTACGCACTGCCCGCGGACTCACTGGCGCGAAAGTTCGGCTTGACGAACTCCTCCCCACCTAGAATGTTGTGGTACACTTGTTGTACACACAACACACTATCGAAAACATAATACACCATGAGACTATAACATTGCATAAATGAACACTATGACACTGTAATCCCGAAAGAAAAAAATAGAATGAATAGAGTTCAAGAAAGTTCGTTTCGCACCACACAACACCAACACATGAAGGGGGTCCCAGGTCAGGCCACTACCCTATACATTCCTTGGCCCACCATGCCACACCCACAGATGCAAACGCTAAGTTTGTGTTAACGAGACAGACACTGCGACTCGTTTGTAAATAGTAGGATCGGTTGGAAGGCGCACTGTTTCGAAATATGACGAAATGTAGCTCTTGCAGTACTTAAGCAAACCAGGTGCGCTGCGCAGTTCTTTCTTCGTCACTGGTGTTTTAAGCTGTTTAATAGCTTGAACGCGCCCTGGGTCTCGCGAATGCGACCCGGATCCCGCTACTTGATCCAAATTTTCCACACATCGCTGTGCAATGTTACCTTTGGAAGGGTTGACAGTGTTCGCAACATCTGTAACACTGTCCCGCCCCATATCTACCTGCTCCCGGAGTTCATCCGGCGTCTCATCAGAGTACACAGCAACATCATTAGAAGGGTCTAGAATGTTGTCTACGTCACCCAACTCCTCCTCCTCTACCTCTTTTTGTCCCCTCATCGGCTCGGCCGTAACTTCCTTTGGAGAGTTCAATGGCGACTCCTCCTTCTCCAGTCCCTCCGTCTTATCCTGCCCTGCACCCTCGGTTGACCCAGCTACCAACACCGAAGATCCATTGTTGCCCGCCTTGCGTTGTGTGTCATCCTTTAATTGTGCTACCTTCTTTGCGTGTTCGACAGCGAATTTCTTTTCACGCTCGAGTTTCTCAAACACTTCGGGAGGTAGTAAGGCATCAACGTCCTGGCTAACTCATCAGTAACTGCACACAATGTCATCCGTTGCGGCTTTGTCCCACGATTCGTTGCCGGCAAATTGAGCGGCACTCGCACGAGGTCTGCTATGACTGTGTGCCCAAAAGCTCCTCGCAAGCGGACCTTTCTATTGCGCGCCCCTTTCAACCCCTTTGGAAGCATGCTCCTTCTCAGTATGGCTATGTCGGCTCCCGAGTCGAGATACGCCTTGAACAACCGTCCGCCGCACACGACATCTACCGAAGATAGTCTAGATTCCATCGGGGAATTTTCTGGTTCTCATTTTCCTTCCATTACAGTCGAACACAGCCCTTCCAGCAAACTTCGTCTGCTCCGGTTCGTTACCGCTCTGCCATTCGGTCGCTGTCCTCGGCTTAGTCTGAGGGCAGCTCCACTGAACATGACCGAGCTTCCCACATCCATAACATTTGGGTGGCGAGCGCCGCGCATTCGCTCGACTCCAGTTTAGACCTTCATTTGATGTCGTACGGGGGCTTTGGTTCTGTATTTACTGGCATACCGACCCCCTCTCTGGCGGTGCAAAGCTCTGCTCTCTTCAAAGTTTTCGGCGAGTTCAGCTACCTTCATTGGACTAAACCAGTCGCCTGTTTCATGCTGGAGCACATAGGCACATAGCTCGTGCGACATCATCTCTTTCGCACGGTCAGAGACTATGAGCGCGCGAAGCTCCTCCACGGTCTCTACTTTCCGGCTCCGTAAGTAGTAGTCGAGGTTTATCTCTAATTTTGTAACGCATTGTCCCCAGCTCTCCTTGCCCTTCCGACAGCCGTAAAATCTGCGCTTATACTCCTCGGGCGTTAGTTTTAATTCCGAGAGCACAAACTCGCGGACTTCATTGTATGACAAGACCCGATCCTCGGATTTGTTTGCAACCAGGGTTCTACTTTTCTCATTAAGAAAGGGTATAATGATCGCGCCTGCAGCGTCTTGTGGGATGTCGCAACTCCTAAGCATAGTTTCCGCGCTTTTAAACCATGCTGGCGCTAGGTCATCTGATTCAGGCATTGTGGGAAGTACTGCCCTTAAGTCCTTGGCATAGCTACTCAATTTGGCCCTCCGTCCGCCTTCGCTCTCATGAATACCCTGTTCTTGCAGCCTTAACGTCTGAAGCTGAATCTGCATCCTAAGCATTTCTATATCCAGCTCCTTCTCCCTGAGCCGCATGGCAGCATCCTGATCACTCGCGTTTAAAGTACTCCTGTGCATTTCCAAAGCCTGTGCGTTCTCAGAGTCTGTCTCAGCCAACCCCGGTTCAGCGGTTACCGCTGCGCGCTGCATCTGCGCTCGAGTCGTTACCGACATGGTGCTCCCGGAGAAAATAGGGCAGGGCCTACCTGAACGCATGCGCCGCAGCCATCTGTCGGTGACGCTTGTCGCTTGGTGACGCTTGACGAGCCGTCTCTCGGTGATGCTTGACGCTTGGCGAGCCGTCTGTCGGTGACGCTTGTCGAAATTCTCCAACGTTGGGAGCCGACAATTCACTCAGTCGATCCACGGTGTCTTTCCCTGCGGTCCGTGGTCCTTCACCGTCGTAGTATCGACGCCACTTCTAGTCGATACTCCAGGACCCGCTCCTTTCAGCCGCTGACTCCTTGCCCGAAGACTGTGCTTGGGTGTCCGCGCAGAAAGCTGGTCGGGGCCTCTCCTTCCGATGCCGCCACGGAAAATCGAGGCTTGGCTCCAGCAATGGCTTGCCAAGCAGAAACAGCTAGATGTCGCCTGCCCTGATGCAGCAAGTCAGTCAGACGAATCCTGGTCACGGCACCAGTTAACTCTCTTGTACCAGGCTTGTAGGAGGCTCGGCGTTTCCCGCTACTTGGGCTGCCTTTCCTTGTCGTCTGAAGACACCTTGCAACCAGGGAGGCAGACTTCCAAAACAAAACTGTTTATTATAAAGGCAGAGAAAGTCAAAGTCAGACGGGGTCAAAATACAAGATTGCCCAGCGGCGGCCGATTCCGGCTCGCGCTCTCCTTCCCTCACATACACACCCGTTTTTAAAGAGTCGCGATATTGGGCGGAACCACTGTTCGAAACCCTCACTCTATTTCGGCCAATGAGTGTAACCGACCTTAAAAAAGAAAAAGAGGCGGGGCACTTTATGCCTACATCGTGGCCGCCCCCTTTGGAGCCCGCCTTCTATGATACATCTTTGAACTAACACCGTGCGACAACTACAGCAGTGATCCAGGGCTCTTCTTTACAACCTGCCTCTGTTTCCGTGCAGCCGGCCTGGCGCGACGACATCACTCGTTAACCCATCAACTGGTTAGGATGTCGCCAACCCCGACAACTTGCCCTTCGCCCCACGCGAGGTCAAAGCGGAAACCTCTCCTCACTGTTGTCTTTTTAAGTCGTAGATCCGCGTCGCCGAAGGGTTCCCTTTGTCGGCATCCCCAGTTGACGATGCCGCCTGCACCGGCGCGGCAACATTGCACGCAAAACCGCAAATCACCTCCGAGGGTCACTCACAATGCATAAGCACTTTGACTTCCGTGCCGCGCTATCTGTGGCTCATGTTTCTGTCATCTCCCCGGCGTTACAAACGACGCGCGCTTCCGGGGTGGCTCTTTGTTCACGCGCGGGCCCCTCCCGATACACACACATGGCGGAACGGCAGTGCGTCTCTCAAAGCAATGGTTCATTTGCCGCAACGCAGCGAAACCGTCGTAGAAAGTGAACATTGTTGCGGAATCGGCTACGACGAACCCACTCAACAAAGCGAGCGCATGTTCTACGCTCTGCCCGCTGACTCACTGGCGCGAAAGTTCGGCTTGACGAACTTAACTCCACATAACAGACATGGCGCTCTTTGGCCACCCATGGCCCTTGCGCCACTAAACCCCATTAATCATCATCAACCTTTTCTCGCTTGAACGAGCGCCTACCGTTTTTTCAAGGCAAGAATGGCGATTTTTTTATTTGTATTTGTTGCTTTATTTCTCGGAATGGTAATTAATAATGCAAGGAAAATCGTGTTTATTTCTTTAGCGTGCCATTTGTACAATCAATTAGGATGCGATAACATCTTCACCAACAAAATTTATGTTTTATAAATTACGTTTTCTGAAAATTCAGGAACTTTGGGCAAGGCAACCACATAAAGCTTCGGTTATAAGGAACACAATACTGAAGGAAAACAGCGCGAAAATCGTGGTTTTGGGACGTTAAACCCCACATATTATTATTATTAAACAGCGCGAAAGACGAAAGACCAGGCAGAGAAAGACACAAACAACAGCGGTGAATTACACCAAAGTTTAATAGTCAAACCACGCATTATATACCTGCGCAGTTGAAAACGAAAAGAAGGAACGAAAAAATGACAAATCGAAGATAAATTAACTATCTGCATCATCACCGAAAAGCATGCTCATTGCGCGCGTAGTCATTCTGAAAGATAACCTCGTTTTCTGAAAAGGCAACTGAAGGCCTGCCAACGCATGCGTCACCCAGCCTAGCTATTTCCAGGGCCTCCAGTATTAAAGACAATAGTCTTTCTTGGGATACTTAAACGAAGAAATTTTGGTCTGTCAGTCTGTCTGTTTCTCTGTTTGTCGGCACGTCACTTTCTCAGCGCCCAGCCATCTTGCACAAGTATATTTTTGTTCATACTTGTGAACATTGTCGATCAAAAAGCAAATATTACGCATGTCTGAGGAGCAACGTCAATAAATAAGTAGTCTCTGGTATGTTTCTTTATAAGAAAATACATAGATACGTAATTATGAAGACCCCAGCGTTTCTTAGGCTGCGCTCAAAAAGCGATGCTATTCACGAAAAAGCCCTCGGCCGACGATATGTTGCTGCTGGGTTCTGCACAAGGTGATGTTTCTCGACAGCACTGCCAGATGGCGTCAATGTCTCACGCAGCGCCTCCTCTATTTTATCAAGGCCAGCCAGATGCGGCCGATTCAACATAGAGAAAGCGCTGTCTGAGGCAAGGCAAAACAGTGTAGTACGGCCGGCAGAAGACTATCGTCTTTCGACGACATTTGCAGCGAAGCACGCAGATACGCGGCCAATTTTTTCACATGTAACGTGGTCCCGATGACGCTTGACCACCGCACATAGATTAAACTCAGGGACGCACCCACAATCTCGGCAATGAATGCCAAGGTGGCCAGACACGTAGAAGAAGCGCTGTAAGCGTGTTCCTTGAGACGCTCATGAAGACACCGGCCAGTTTGGCCTATGTAGCGTTTGCCACAGGACAGTGGTGGGGAATACACCACGCCTTGAACGCATGGAACAAACTTATTCCGATGCTTAGTCGCGCAGGCGCGGGTTTCTGTAGCTCCAGGGTTGATGGCCCTACACAGGCTAGCCAGCTTCTCGGGGGGCAGAACAAACGCGCGTTTTCAACTGCGCAGGTATAAATGCGTGGTTTGACGAATAAACTTTTGTTCTAAGTGAGTCTGCGCTGTTGTATGTGTCTTTCTCTGCCAGGTCTTTCGTCTTTCGCGCTGTTTCCCTCCAATATGTCGTACCAACACGCCCAAGCAATCCACTTTAAAAAACAATACGCTATACTCAGAAGTATACAGAGAGGGTAACAATGAAATTGAAGGGGGGGTAATTTCAAAAGTTTGTTTTGCTGGGTGGCGCGAAAAATATGGAACTTCAGTTTCACAGTTAAGGAAATAAGACTAAGGTGGAAAAGCAGAAATACGGAGGTGTAACTTCAAGCCCGCATACAGAGCTACAACAGCCTATCTCCTTGGCCGGTAGACTGCAGAAAGGAAACTAGCACACTTGTAGTCTATGTATAGTGCATGCACGGAACAAAGTGTTACAAGAACAGCATATGAGCACAGTCGCGTATGTAACGAGGAGCAAGCAGAAATATCGATGGTTCGATTGTGAAATATCGGTTGTTCGAAACATCGATTGTTCGATAAAGGCAATCATTCAAGGTATTCTCGATTGCGGGAGAGACATCTATGTTTCCATCACTGCCTTTGTGTTTTGCCCAATAATTGTTGTCCATACTATCACTAACGCGTGACGTGCCACTGTCAGTTATGTCCATACTACCATCAATATCACTTATGTAGTATCACTTATGTTGATGATATCACTTTATGGGTGTGTCCCCGTGTAAGATTTCGCGCTGTTCTGTTTCGTATCACTTATGCTTTCTTAGCACGTACGCACGACACTGACCGGACGGCTAAACAAAGAAGTCGTTGTGTGGATTGTGATACTGGCTGCCAAGCCGCCTGATTGTCGTGTAGGCAACTCTTAACACACCACACGTAGAGGGAGAACCGCTGTAGGCCGTCTGAGAAAGCGGGCCCACGAGGTTGAAGAATCGGAGTGTGAGAGACGAGCGCTCTTTCTATCAACTTTTTCAGGTGATTAGTGCCGGAGAAACCGTACTTGGTGTACCGCCAGTGAATCGCGCAAAACGACAATTGCATCGCGATAAAGAAGACTAGACAGGACGCTGACATGAACGCAATAAATCATTCGATACTCACAATTGATGCTTCGAAAATCCTCCTGTAATTAATTACAGAGTCGTGGCTTGAATATCAAAACAGTGAATTGGGGTAAGTCGAAGTTCCGTTATTGAACGTCGCGTCCAAAGTTCACCATTTGAATCTGAGTGTGACGTCAGGGATTTAAAAGTCCTTCTTTTCGTATTTTCGGCACATTCGCTCAATGTTTCTTCCTGAAAAACGCTATTTCTACTTTTTTCTGCCTTAGAACACATTGGCTTTCATATTTATTGATAAAGCGTTACGTAACCCTTGCGGACGCCATCGAAATCTTTGACGTCACGGTGAGTACGTGTGAAGACGTCGAAGTGGCGTGGCCCACTGTATATTTCCTCGACAATTTTGTCGCTTGCCCAGCGCCAAGCGTTTCCTCGCGGCAAGAATAACGTTTTTGGTATTGTGAAATGTTGATTCATAACGCAAGAAAAATGCAGTTTTCTTTTTGGCGTATCGCTGTTTGTAGCTAGGACGCAATAACATATTCGCCATCACAAGTCAAGTTTTCAATTCAGAAACCCAAAGGGAAGGCCAGTTTTCTGAAAAGGTATCAACCTTGCAAGGGTAACTAATTCTAAATTACAGTAAAAGTCCGCTAGAGACAGCGGCATAATGAAGGCACACGCGCACACACATAATGCTTGCTTAAACGTGTGTGTGCCTTCCGTCTGACGGTGTTTCCAGTGAGCTTTCAACGTTCCTAAAAAGATGTACTACCAACGTGCCAAGCACATAAGTATAACAGCTTATCTCGTAGGCCCGCAAACTGCAGAAAAAGAAACTCACACTTTCTGTCTATGCATAGTGCGTACATGAAAGGAAATATTACAAGAGCTGCGTGAGTAGAGTCGGGGATACAAAGAAGCATAAGTAAAAAAATACAGGACGTCAATTGTAGATAAAGATAATATTAAATTGGGACCGATCTGCGCAAAAGATGCCTCTATCACGCACCTTCATTTCAAGAACGACGCCATAGAAAACCAGGAGTCATATTGGTCTGGAAAGAGAGCAGTGACGTGCAGCGGGATTAAGCCGTTGAAAGCAACGTAGTACCTGCCGAAGTGCGTTATCTTTGATTCTGTAATATCGTAAAGCTCAATCATATATATCTGTGAATACACGTTTTTGTCCAGCATCTCTACGGTAGAAGCGCGGGTAACGTGAAACTTGTTTCATCTCCTAAGCACGAAACATGTCATTGTATCAGCTTTCGAGCTTTGATTGCCACAGCGAAGCACTCTGCACGCTTCAGGAAGTACTTCATACTCTTCAGTGATGGCCTTATACAGCGACGTGAGTTCATCTGCCTCTCGGCGGTGTCATGTTACGAACACGTAGCGCCATTGCTAATGCTGGGACAGTTTTAACGGGATAGCGCTAAAGAGCTCGTTTTGCCGCAATTCCGGCGTCGGTGTCGGCGTCGGCGTCGTTATTTGTGAGCGAAAAATCAGCGTGGTCTATGAGCGTAAACATGAGGTAGATGCATATAAAGAAACACGTGAAAATTTCCGGTTAGAATAGGAATTAAACACAGAACTTCTGCGTGGCAAACAGGTGTCCTCCCACAGAACCATGTCCGTGCTCGAAATTGCTTCAAAAAAGAAAACACTCAATGCATTTCATGTTGTGTCAGGAGTGCCATTAACCCGCGTAATATTGCGTGGCAGAAGCGCAGAATCACACCAGGCCTCAAAATATGTAAACTGCGCACAGTGCGATTAGCATAAAGGCCCACTAATTAGAAAGCACATGGGCATAAGTAATTATCACTACGAAAAACAGCATCAGCAAGGAGTGCCGCTGCGCAGGTGCCCGTGTTGCTTTACGGACGCGTAGTGTACCTCGCCAATCAAGAAATGCCTCGTATTGGGTACTTTGCAACTACACTGCCAGTAAGCTGTCTAGGATAGTTTGAAATGGCCACTTCAAAGGCGCACCGACGTTGCTTTATTTCGGCACGGTTTAGGCGTCGACCGAGAAGCGAAGGGAGGCTAGCGATTGAAAAGGCGATGGGAGAAGGGTGCGATTACATTATCGCGTTACACTCTTGACTGCGAAGGTCAAGCGTGCTCAAGTTTCCAAAGTGAGAAGGATGAAAACAATAAAAGCGGTTACACACTCGGCAGTCAGGGGTATTGTCTGGTCGCTTCACAGCCTGCAATTGAAGTAAGGGAGCGGCGATATATTCCGCGTTCACGCAGAGAACGGTCGAACGGCAGTAGTCCTCGTCCAAGGCAGGTGCAGTCGCCAACAAACTGCCCCAGAATTACCGGGCCTGTTTACCCACTTATGCCAAAAAACTTCCGACATGAGAGCCACGGTGGAAACGAAGACGCCCAGCCCGTACGCTGCACAGAACAAGACAAGTGTCGCTGAGGACCATTCTTCTTTGGCTCGGGTTTCTCTTTGAGGTCCCCGGTGTTTCCTGAAAGGCACGGCCAATCCGGCTTCGGCGACTGCAAGAAGCATTCTCCTGTGCTGATACCTGTACGAAACCAGGTTGTAAGGACCACATAAGATACGTTGTAAAACAAATGTCAATGCTTCGCAGTGCTGCTGGAAGTAGTCATGCCACGAGAGTAGCCTACCTAGACGACACGGAAAGTTGGCATCTACCGCGACAGTTGAAATACATTGTAAGCCTTCTATGTAGGACTGGTGCCAATGATTAATACGCTGTAACCGCGGTCACTGATTCTGTAGGCCTTTGAAGATGAT